>QRFJ01000172.1:225398-339159 GCA_006176705.1 Cocos nucifera
TGACCTAGCAAGAGCTAGACCCGAGCAAAACACGAGTTAGATTGCGAGTAATTTATTTATTTATTTTTTTCTCAGAAGGTAAACAAGAAGGAAGTGAGAGGTACTTTCCCCTAGTAATTTGTTCTTTTGCCAACCTTACGCTAAAGGAGGATATATAGTATTGATTATATTTTTTAAATTGGAGCAGATGGTATTCATTAATTGATCCTGGTGTGGTCCGAGCGTCCTTGTTCATGCAACCATTAGGCGATAGAATTTGAAATTTGTTCACTAGTAGCCAACTTTGCATTGATGAGGATTTCCTACCAATTCATGGTTGACCCTTTCTACTTTTCACAGGTTCCGGTGTCGGAGCTCATGGGGAAGAATATTCTCCTCTACTTCTCAGCAAAGTGGTGTGGCCCCTGCCGTGCCTTCCTACCTAAACTGATAGAGGAATACAGCAAAATCAAGGACAAGGACGGTGCCTTTGAGGTGGTCTTCATTTCCAGTGATCGAGACCAGAATTCTTTTGAGGACTTCTTCTCAGGCATGCCTTGGTTGGCACTCCCCTTCGGGGATGAGCGGAAGAAGTCTTTGAACCGCATCTTCAAAATACGCGGAATCCCTTCCCTTGTTGCCATTGGACCTACTGGAAAGACGGTCACCACGGATGCGAGACACCTCTTGATGATCCATGGAGCTGATGCCTATCCATTCACAGAGGAGAGGATCAAGCAGTTGGAGGATCAGATTGAAGAGATGGCAAAGGGGTGGCCTGAGAAATTGAAACATGATCTCCACGAGGAGCATGAGCTTGCGCTGACTCGCTGTGGCCGATACGGTTGCGATGGATGCGATGGGCTAGGAGAAAAATGGTCCTACCGCTGCACCGAGTGCAACTTCGATTTGCACCCTAGGTGTGCATTAGTGGAGAACAAGGAGAAAACTGGCGAGGAGCAGGGAAAGACTAAGGAAGGATATGTATGTGAGGGGGATGTCTGCCGCAAAGCCTAGAGCTTGTGTGTGATGGGTATCTTTTATTTGGAGTTTTATGCATGTGAGGAATTTGTGAGCAAGCCACGCAGGGACCACCTTCGTCGTATGTTTGTGATGTTTTGAATGGAAAATGAAGAGTATGGTTATGTGAAAATTGTAGTTTGGTTTTGAATTTGCTCCTGTTGCCTAATCATTCTCTCCTCTCTAGATCTTTTTGTGAGTGCTTAGCACTCTCCTATGCTCATGTTTGGATGACGGCATCTTCCTATGCCCATGCTTACGAGGGCTATGGATGGTTCCCCTTGGCAATTTCTTGGTTCTGATTAAAAAAAAAAAAAAAATCTACATGGACCTCCATTATAATTTTTGAAGCGTCTTATTTTACCTTGGGCTGCATTGTTTGGAGTGAGCTATTTTTGCAACTAATCTTATTAATAATATAGTTCTTCAACTCGGCTATTGATGTTTTTCATATACTTGTGCTAATCTTTTGGTTCCTTTGCTTAAATTGTACTTGTTGTGATGCAATTAAATAGCTAATCCAGGCAATGATATAGCACCCCAACTTATAACAGTTTGCCAAGTATGGAATATAGTGTTGCTATGATTCGTTGGTGGAACCTGGAATATCATACACCGCATGCAGCGAATCATGGCATGAACTCTTGGCATGACATGCATCGTATTCACAGAAAAGACATTGCTTGAAAAGAATCCTTATGAACAACCAAATACCTAAAATTTCAAAAACTTGAAATGTCTTTCTCCTGCCGTAATTAATCACTTTGATTGGTAGACTATGTTTATTTTCTAAAATTTTAACCCATCTAATGTTACATTAGTATTTTTTTTTTTGAAGAAAATGTAGTTTACTATTTAATATTTAGGTAAAAGTTAAAGAATCAAATGCATAATTAAAGAGTCATGAGTAGTGTAAGAGTCATATAAAAATCTAAAGATTATGTTCTAGTATTCCAAAAGTTACATTAAATAGTTAGGAGTTCTAAAAGTCATTTTTGTATTTATTAAAGTTGAGTTCTTAAATTTCTTATATAATTATAAATACGGGGATGAGAGGTCAGTGCAAAATAAAGTACTCAAAAAGGATTATTGTAGAGAACTTCATTTGTAATCTTTTTTTATGATAGAAGCATTTTCTTGCCCCTAATTTCGGTTGTTCTTCTTCTATGTTCTGGTGTGATTTTGGACTAGTATGAATTTTGTATTCCACTATTTTGAAGAAAAATTTTGTATTCTGGAGTCTAATGTTTACACAACCAGCTGACATGCTTATTTACCATAGAGTGGCTTAGATTTCACTCTCCCTCCGAGGACTTATTTTGCTTTCCCTTGTTTTCTCTCCCGTTGTTCTTCTGAATAACGGCCATCCCAATTATAATCGCTACTCTGCCATTGTTGGACCACACCTCAACGATATCTAGATATCCATTTTCATTTGTCCCCCTAAATTAAAAAGCATTGAAAAATATGAAAATTCTGTTTATTATTTATTTTTTTTTCACCATACATGTTGATGTTGTAAGAAATAGTGTTAAGCTCTGCTAGCAAAATGCAGATTCTTACTCCAGCCAATATTTTTGGTTCTACTAGCCCTTACTCTCCATGCGTCACTCAATTGATTTACTTTCAGTAATTACATTCCTTTTTCTTGACTGAATTATGTACACTCCTTCCGCACAAAATTCCTGCATTCCGAGGTTCTCTTATTCTTAAAGGAGTGCTCAGCGACGATCTTTCTCTTCCCTCTCTAGAGATCTCTCTTCTTCCTCTCTAGAATTCTTTTTTGAGAGAAAATGCCTCTCATGAGAGCTTCGATCCGGTGATCGACAACCTCCACAGCTCGATCCCATCCAGTCTATCTGCTTTCGCTTCAGCCCCGGTAACTTAAGTTCTGCCTGTAGCCATGGCAGATGCGGAGCAGTTCAACCTACTTGTCTAGCAGGTTCGTGGCCTCACGGAGGTGATACAGGCCATGCATTGGCAGGCTGCAGCACCAGTTCGATCGATGCAGGATTCTCTGGAGCCCTGTGGTCGATCCAAGAATGGCTGACTTGGGCTACCCGGCCTCTGATCTTCGAAAAGGAGAAGCAGAGGATGGAGGGCCACTGCTCAAACCAGGACTCGACCCAGGAGAAAGCTTCGCATCCATTCCACCAGAAAACCCTAGAGACCAAAGATCGTGAAGTTTACTTGGATCAAAGGCTCTTAGAAATGAGCCGATGAATCGAAGAGCTCCGTCACACTCCCTCCTCACATGGTAATGACATTTGTACTGACCCTCCTTTTTCGTAGAAAATTATGCAGGAACCAATCCCGCCGAACTTTAAGCTCCAGCAGTTTGAGAGTTATGATGAAACCATCGATCCGATTGACCATCTGAAAGCCTTTCGGACAATAATGTTGCTCTACGGCGCATCAGACGCTATTTTGTGCCGGACCTTTTTCTCTATCCTTAAGGGAGCCATCAGAAACTGGTACTCGGCGCTTAAGCCGAGTACCATCTTATCGTTTGATCAGATGAGCCATCAGTTCACAGCCCACTTCGTCAGCAGTCGACGTCTGTGCCGAGGTTCGAATTTTTTGATGATCATTAAGCAAAAGGAGGAAGAATCCATCCGGACTTATGTCACCCAATTTAATGCTGCTGCATTGGAGGTTCGAAATTTGGACCAATCAGTCGCCATGGCCACTCTCAAGGACAGCCTCCAGAAGAATGATTTGCTGTTCTTCCTAAAAAAGAAGTACTCCAGGAACTTTGCCGACATGCTAGCTTAGGCTGAAGGTTATACCCGGGCTGAAGAGGCCTTCAAGGCTAAGGAAGATGAAGCTTGTGGTGAGCGGTGAATTGGCGTGTCGGGTAGGCCCGTCGATGAAGGGAAGCTGAGTGAAGCTCGGCCCCATTTCCGGACTCTTTTTGGGCGCAAGCAAGCCCAAACTTCCCCCCAGGCTCGGAGGCAGGGAATTCCCGATGGAAGGGTGCGCCGAGATTCTTTCCAATGAAGATTTCATAATTGCGCCCCCCTTAATGCTTCGAAAATCCAAGTACTGATGGAAATTAGAGAACAGTTGCCAAGGTCGGAGAGGATGCATTCTCGCCTCGATAAGCGCAATCCCAACAAGTTCTATCTTTATCATCGTGACCACGGTCACGATACGGAGGAGTGCATCCAACTCCAGGATGAGATCGAGGAGCTCGTCAGACGAGACAGACCTGATCGATTCCTACGGAGATGGCCCGAAGGATGGGAAGATCGGTCGAGGACGTTACTACAGCCTGAGCCACCAAGGGGGAGGACCAACAAGAAGGTCGGCTGCCTCTTGACGTCATCAATACCATCTCGGGGGGACTTTAGCAAGGAGAGGCCAGCAGATCTGAGAAATCAGTGAAGAGATGGAGGACCGAGGAACAGACGGAGGATCGAGGAACCCATGACCTTTACCGAGGTGGATGGCCAGGGGATCCAGTTTTCACACAATGATGTGGTTGTAATCTCTTTGAACATTGCCGATAATGATGTATGCTACATTTTGGTGGATAATGGAAGCTCGACCGACGTATTATTTTATGATATCTTCTCAAAAATGTCGTTATCCGATGACCGCTTGGGGCCTATGAACTCCCCACTGGTAGGATTCACTGGCAATATCATACCAGTTGAGGGCATGATAACTTTGGCTGTGACTGCATGACAACGTCCGCAATTGGCTAAGACGTAGGTCGATTTTCTAGTTGTGAGGACTCCGTTCATCTATAATGCTATTCTCGATCGGTCTAGTCTAAATGCACTTCGGACGGTAGTATCAATCTACTATTTGAAGATGAAGTTTTCGACAAGTCATAGGATCGGAGAGGTCAGAGAAGATCAGGCTCTGGTGAGGCACTGCTACTCAATCGTCCTACATAAGGAAGAGCAGTCCGACCCTTATCCTGTTGATGGGCTAGATATCTGCGATGACCTTACTGAGGAGTGGGGCAAGCTTATGGAAGATCTCATCTCTGTACCCTTAAATGATGAAAATATGGAGCATGCGGTGCAGATCGGCTCCAACTTGGGAGATGAGGTTCGGGAGCAACTCGTTGCCTTCTGGGAGATTAATTATCTGACCTAGGTCTCAAACGTGGTCTTCGTCAAAAAGGTGAACAATAAGTGGAGGATGTGCATTGACTTCAAAAGGCTGAATAAGATTTGTCTGAAGGACAGCTACTCTCTACCCAGGATTGATCAACTGATGGATGCAACCTCGGGCCACGAGCTTCTCACCTTCATGGGCACCTTCTCCGATTATAATCAGATATGGATGGCATTTGAGGATGAGGAGAAAATCACTTTTGTTACTGATTGTGGTCTTTATTGTTACAGGGTGATGCCCTTTGGACTCAAAAATGGAAGGGCAACTTACCAACGTCTGGTCAATAAGATCTTCAAGGAGTAGATCGACCACAACATGGAGGTATATGTAGATGACATGCTCGTCAAAAGTCAAGCTTCTACAGACCACCTCACTAACATTGAAGAGACCTTCAGTGCACTCAGGAAGCATAAGATAAAACTAAATCCAGCCAAGTCGCCTTTGGTGTGACCTCCAGAAAGTTTTTGAGGTTCATGGTGTCGAGGTGCGGGATTGAAACAAACTCCAAGAAAGTCTGGCAATTCAGAAGATGACCACTCTGAAAATGATCAAAGAAGTCTAGCACTTGACTGAAAAAGTGGCATTCCTAAGTTGCTTTATTTTAAGGTCGATCGAATGATGTATGCCCTTTTTTCGAGTCCTCAGACAACCAAAGAACTTCTGCTAGACGAAGGAGTGCTAATGGGCGTTTGAGAAGCTTAAGAACTACCTCAACTCACCTCCACTACTGGCAAAGCTCGAACCCAGAGAGAAATTATTTCTGTACCTAGCAGTCTCCTCGATGGCCCTGGTGGCAGTCCTGATCAAGGAAGAAGCGAAGATGCAGCGATCAATCTACTACGTAAGTCGAATCCTAAGGGATGCGGAGATCAGGTACTGTAGACTAGAAAAACTGACTTACTCTCATCTAATTACTACCAGAAGACTCCGATCTTATTTTTAGGGGCACACCATAACGGTCCTCACGGACCAACCAATAAAAGTAGTCCTTCATCGAACGGACACTTTCGGAAGAACTGCAAAATGAACAATCGAGCTCACAGAGTTTGACATCAACTATCGATTTCGGCTATCGATCAAGGTCTAGATATTGGCAGATTTTGTGTTAGAATGCATCATTCCAGTTGAAGCCAAGCTTGAATAGAAAGAGACCGGCGCCCTGCTATCACAGTCGAACCTTCCCGAGGAAAGTGTCAACCTTTCCGAAGGCTTTTGGGCTCTACACGTGGATGATTTGTCTAACTTCGCTGGAGCTAGTGTGGGGTTGGTCTTGGTCAGCCCCGAGGGAGTCATCGTCGAGTACGTACTACGCTTTGAATTTTCTGCGACCAACAATGGGGCCGAATATGAAGCGCTGATCGTCGGATTAAAAATAGCAAGAGAATTGAAAATAGATCGACTTCAAGTCTACAGCGATTTTCAGTTGGTGGTCGGCCAAGTTAATGGCAGCTATGAGGCATGGGAGGAAAGCATAGTGAGATACCTTGGGAAAGTGAAGAATTTGACTCCAGCCTTCGACAGTTTCGGTATTCGATAGATTCTGAGGGCAGAAAATGCAAGAGCCGATATTCTCTCCAAGTTGGCCACTTCAGCCCCAACCGAACTGCCCAAAGAAGTATTTTTGGAGACTCTGAAGTGCCTAAGCTCAGAGGAATCTCAGGTCGTTCTGTAGACAAAATTCGAGCTGAGCTGGATTGATCCGTTGGTCGCCTACCTCAAGGAGGGAGTCATTCCTCATGATCTGAAAGAAGCTCGAAAACTCAGCAATCAAGCCTCCCGATATGTTTTGTACGAGGGCAGATTGTATAAGAGGTCGTACTCGCTCTCACTGTCAAGATGTCTCGGACCTTCAGAGGTCGACCTCGCATTGTGGGTGGTGCACGAGGGACTCTATGGATGTCACGTAGGAGCTAGGTTCTTGTTGCAAAAATTACTTCGACAAGGATACTATTGATCGACCTTGTTTTATGATTCCGTGGAGTATGTTAAGAAATGCGACCGCTGTCAGAAGAACGCAAACATACAAAGACAGCCGACCTCCAAGCTTACTCCGCTAAGTGCACCTTGGCCATTTGCGCAATGGGAAATGGACATACTTGGCCCTTTCCCGACGGCGTCTGGAAGTCATTAGTCTATCGATTTGGTCTGCTCCAAACTCTCATAATCGATAATGGGTGACAGTTCATCAGGGCGAGGTTCGTCGAGTTCTGTGAAAATCTAAACATCTCCCACCGCTTTACATCAGTGGCTCACCCACAGGCCAATGGAGAAGTTGAAGTGACCAATCAGACTCTGCTGTAAGGCATCAAGACGAGGCTCGATAGAGCCAAGAAAGCCTGGGTGGACGAACTCTACCACGTTCTCTGAGCGTACCGAACTATACAAAGATTGCCAATCGAGGAAACACTATTCATCTTGGCCTTTGGCATGGAGGCGGTCATCCCGATTGAACATAAGCTTCCATCAGCATGAGTCATGGCCTTCAATGAGCAGCACAATCCACAGCACCTCAGAGTCAACCTCGACCTACTGAAAGAAAAAGGAGAGGAAGCCCACATCCGGATGACAGCCTGCAGATGGAAGGTGGTCTGGTACTATAACTCCAGAGTTAGAAGTAAGACATTCAGAGTAGGAGACTTAGTGCTCCGACGAGTCGTCGTCTCTTAGCCTCAGAGCCAGAGGAAGCTCGCCCCAAATTGGGAAGGACCGTATGAAGTGGTGGAGGTCATTCGGTCCAAAACTTATCGTCTGAAGAAGCTCGAAGGGATGATACTTCCACGATCTTGGAACTCAAAAAATCTGAGGATGTATTACCAGTAATCTACCTTCAATAAAACTCCTTCATTTCAGCATTATTGTCCCCTTAGTGCAAGAATTATGTGATGACAGGAAAGAAACAACCAAAAGTGGCCATATTGAAAATAGGAGCAGAACCTCGTCCTAACATGAGCAAAGTCGAAGACTGAGCTTCGAGGTCTTCACCAACAAGAGATAAGATCTCCTTCAATCTCGACTGCTGGAGATAAGATCTCCTTTGAGGAGTTCAATCTTCAATCTCGGCTGCAGGAGATGAGATCTCCTTCGATCTTCAACCTCGACTGTAGGAGATAAGATCTCCCCCAAGCTCAAGCTTCAACCTCGGCTGCTAAAGATAAGATCTCCCTCGAGGAGTTCAACCTTCAACCTCGGCTGTAGGAGATAAGATCTCCTCCGAGCTCAAACTTCAACCTCGGCTCCAGGAGATAAGATCTCCCTCGAGTTCAAGCTTCAACCTCGACTGCTGGAGACAAGCTCTCCCCTAGGGAGCTCAACCTTCAAACCTCGGCTGCTGGAGATGAGATCTCCCCTGAGCCTCTACAAGAGATAAGATCTTCCTCAACCTCGGTTGTCGAAGGTCTCGTTTGTTTTAGACGGGATGGGAGGAGAGGCCCTAACAACGGCCCTTATGTGCCCCCACAGCCCATTAGAAATAGGAGAATAACCTCATCCTAATGCGAGCAAAGCCGAAGGCCTCGTTCATTTTAGACGGGATGGGGGGAGAGGCCCTGACAATGATCCTTATATGTCCCCACAGTCCGTTAGAAACAGAAGGAGAACCTCGTCCTAATACGAGCAAAGTCGAAGGCTTCATTCATTTTAGACGAGATGGGAGGAGAGGCTCTGACAACGGTCCTTATGTGCTCCCATAGCTCGTTAGAAATAGGAGGAGAATCCCATCCTAACGCGAGCAAAGTAGAAGATCGAGCTTCAAAGTCTACGTCAACAGGAGATAAGATCTCCCCCGAGCTAACCTCGACTGCAGAAGATAAGATCTCCTCCAAGCTTCAACCTCGGCTATAGGAGATAAGATTTCCCCCGAGCAACCGAGTCAGCCTCGGTTAGAGATGAGATCTCTCCCGAGCATCCATGTCAACCTCGGCTAAAGATAAGATCTCTTCCGAGCAATCGAGCCAACCTCGATTGTAGGAGATAAGATTCCTTCGAGCTTTCAACCTCGACTACAGGAGATAAGATCTCTCTCAAGCGATCGAGTCACCCTCGGCTAGAGATGAGATCTCTCCTGAGCACCCATGTCAACCTCAGCTAGAGATAAGATCTCTCCCGAGCAATCGGGCTAACCTCGACTGTAGGAGATAAGATCTTCTCCGAGCTTCAACCTCGACTGCAGGAGATAAGATCTCTTCCATGCCAACCTCGGCTATAGAAGATAAGATCTCCTTCGAGCTTCAACCTCAGCAGTAAGAGATAAGATCTCCTCCGAGCGATCGAGTCAGTCTCGACTAGAGATAAGATCTTCTTTGAGCCAACCTCGACTGTAGGAGATAAGATCTTCCTCGAGCCAACCTCGGTTGCAGGAGATAAGATCTCCATCGAGCCTCAACCTCGACTGCAGGAGATAAAATCTCCTTCGAGCGATCGAGTCAGCCTTGGCTATAGGAGATAAGATCTCTTCCGAACTTCAACCTCGGTTGTAGGAGATAAGATCTCCCCCAAACGAACCTCAACTGCAGGAGATAAGATCTACCTCGAGCTTCAACCTCAGCTGCAGGAGATAAGATCTCCCTCGAGCGATCGAGTCAGCCTCGGCTGCAGGAGATAAGATCTCCTCCGAGCTTCAACCTCAATTGCAGAAGATAAGATCTCCTCTGAGCGACTGAGTCAGCTTCGGCTAGAGATGAGATATCTCCCGAGCGTCCGAGTCAACCTCAACTAGAGATAAGATCTCTCTCGAGCGATGGAGTCAACCTCGGCTGTAGGAGATAAGATCTCCCCCAAGCGATCGAGTCAGCCTTGGCTAGAGATGAGATCTCTCCCAACCGTCCATATCAACCTCGGTTAGAGATAAGATCTCTTCCAAGCAATCGGGCCAATCTCGACTGTAGGAGATAAGATCTCCCCAGAGCTTCAACCTCGACTGCAGGAGATAAGATTTCTTCTAAGCTTCAACCTCGATTGCAGGAGATAAGATCTCCCTTGAGCGACCAAGTCAGCCTCGGCTATAGGAGATAAGATCTCCCCCGAGCTTCAACCTCGACCAGGAGATAAGATCTCCCCCAAGCCAACCTCGACTGCAGGAGATAAGATCTTCCCCGAGCTTTAACCTCGACTGTAGGAGATAAGATCTTTTCTGAGCAACTAAGTCAGCCTCGGCTGCAGGAGATAAGATCTCCTCCGAGCTTCAACCTCGGCTATAGGAGATAAGATCTCCTTCGAGTGACAGAGTTAGCCTCGGCTAGAGATGAGATCTCTCCCGAGCGCCCGAGTCAATCTTAGCCAAAGATAAGATCTCTTCCGAGCGACGGAGTCAACCTTGACTGCAGGAGATGTGATCTACCCCAAGCCTCAACTTCAACTTCGGCTCGAGATAAGATCTCCCCTGAGCTTCAACCACAATATCAGCAAAAGACAAGATCTCCCTAGACTTCAGCTGGAGATGAGATCCTCACGAGCCTCAACTTCAACGTCAACTTCGACTGGAGATAAGATCTTCATCGAGCTTCAACTTCAATGATGTAGAGCTCAAACAAGGACTTTGATAGTCACCTATTTTGGTACTCCCTTTGAATTTCAAACTTGGGAGTGGGGGACTATTATTAGGGATAAACTCCGCTCCCATCGAAGTTCAGTCTGATGTTCAGCCTAATGCAATCGATAGTCATGGAAGAGCCTCAGCAGACGAGCCCTAGCTAAACTCTTTTAGCCGATCGAACTCCTCAGCGATCGAGCTCCGATCGAACTCTTCAGCGGATGAGCCTTGGTCGAACTCTTTTAGTTGGCCGAACTCCTCAACGGTCGAGCTCCGACTGAGCTCCTTAGTGGATGAGCCTTAGCCAAACTTTTTCAGCCGACCGAAGTCCTCAGCAGTTGAGCCCCATTCGAACTCTCTCCACACTCCTCCAGTCGATCACCTACAGGAGTCGAACTCCTTTCGAGCTTCTCCTCTAGTCAGATGCCTCTAGGAGCCAGACTCCTTTCGGATCGCTTCAGCTCAGTTGGACTCCTTCAGGAGTCGACCTCTTTTCAAACTCCCCTAGCTCAGTCGGACCCTGAATGTGTGCTTGCACCAGATGGCATGGCTATCATTATCGATCTGGCAACGATGCTCTCTCCGTAACAAACCTCATGTGGCCCACGATTTGACGATATAGCCGCCACTACCAGTCTGACGATATCATTTTTTTCGTAACAAGCTTCATGTGGTCCACGGTCGGACGACATGGCCACCACTACCAACCTGATGACATTTTTCTCTCCGTACCGAATCCCATGCGGCCTCGAGCGGCCTGCTACCAGATGGTATGGTCGTCACCATCATTCAAGCTCCGTCTATAAAAAAAATCCTCCAGATATATTTTCTCCAGGCTCTCCTCTCCCCTCTAAAGCTCTAAGCTTACTTCTCTTTTCTGAGCACTCCATTTCTGTTGATTAGAAGAGCTGACTTGATCGTTGGAGGATCCTATCGGAGCCACCATCATCGACTCCGGATGGAACTTTATTTTGTAGGTCATCGATGGCGACCTCATCCTCCTCCACTCCAACTTGATCCGGCATCAACCAAATTCTGTACCAACAGAATTGACGCTAGAGGAAGGGCTCGAAGCTCCAAGGTTCTCTTATTCTTAAAGGAGTACTCAGTGATGATCTCTCTCTTTCCTCTCTAGAGATCTTCCTTCTTCCTCTCTAGAGTTCTTTTCCAAGAGAAATGGCTTCCCAGGAGAGCTTCGATCTGACGATCGACAGCCTCTGTGGTCCGATCCCATCCAGATCTATCTGCTCCCACTTCAGCCTCGATAACTTAGGTTCCACCTATAGCCACGGTAGATGTGAAGTAGTTCAACCTGCTTGTCTAGTAGGTTCGTGGCCTCACGAAGGTGATACAGACCATGCATCGGCAGACCGTAGCACCAGTTCGATCGATGTAGGATTCTCCAGAGCCCTATGGTCCAGTCCAGGAATGACTGACTTGGGCTACCCGGCCTCTGATCCTCGGAAAGGAAAGCAGAGGATGGAGGGCCTCTGCTTAGACCACGACTCAACCCAGGAAAAAACTTCGCACCCATTCAATCAGAAAATCCTAGAGACTAAAGATCGTGAAGATCTCTTGAATCAAAGGCTCTTAAAAATGAGCCAACGAATCAAAGAGCTCTGTCACTCTCCCTCCTCACACGATAATGACATTTGTATCCCATCGAACTTCAAGCTTCAGTAGTTTGAGAGTTACGACAGGACCACCAATCTGGTCGATCACCTGAAAGCCTTTTGAACAATGATGTTGCTCCACGACGTGCCAGACGCTATTTTGTACTAGACTTTCCTCTCTACCCTTAAGAAAGCCGTCAGAAATTGATACTCGATGCTTAAGCCAAATACCATCTTATCATTTGATCAGATAAGCCATCAGTTCATAGCCCACTTCGTCAGCAGTCGACGTCCACATCGAGGTTCGAATTCTCTGATGACCATCAAGTAGAAGAAGAAAGAATCCACCCAGGCTTATGTCATCCGGTTTAATGCTGTCGCATTGGAGGTCTAAAATCTGGATCAATCAGTCGCTATGGCCACTCTCAAGGGTGGCCTCTAGAAGAATGATTTGCTGTTCTTCTTGAAAAAGAAGTACTCCAGGGACTTTGCCTACATGTTAGCTCGAGCTGAAGGTTATGCCCGGACTGAAGAGGCCTTCAAGGCCAAAGATGATGAAGCCTATGGTGAGCGAAGAATCAACGGATCGGGCAGGCCCGTCGAAGAAGGAAAGCTGAGTGAAGCTCGACCGCATTCCTGGACTCCTGGGTGCAAGCGAGCCCGAACTCAGAGGTTGGGAAGCCTCGATGGAAGGGCGCACCGAGATTCTCCCCAATGAAGATTTCATAATTACATCCCCCTTAATGCTCCAAAAACTCAAGTGCTGATGGAAATCAGAAAACAACTGCCAAGGCCAGAGAGGATGTGCTCTCGCTCCGACAAGCACAATCCCAACAAATTCTGCCTTTATCATCGTGACCATGGTCAGGACATGGAGGAGTGCATCCAACTCCAGGATGAGATTGAGGAGCTCGTCAGATGAGATAGACTTGGTCGATTCCTACGGAGATGATCCGATGGATGGGAAGATCAGCCGAGGGCGTTACCGCAGCCTGAGCCACCAAGGGAGGAGGACCAACAAGAAGGTCGGCTGTCTTTCGATGTCATCAATACCATCTCGAGGGGACTTCAGTAAGGAGAGGCCAGCGGATCCGAGAGATCGATGAAGAGATGGAGGATCAAGAAACCCATGACCTTTTTCGAGGTGGATGCCCAGGGAAGCTAGTTTTCGCACAATGACGCGGTTGTAATCTTTTTGAACATTGCCGACTATGATGTATGACGCATTTTGGTGGATAATGAAAGCTTGGCCGACGTATTGTTTGACGATGCCTTCTCGAAAATGTCCTTATCCAATGACCGCTTGGGGCCTATGAACTCCCCACTGGTAGGATTCATTAGCAATGCCATACCAATTGAGGACATAATAACTTTGGCTGTAATTGCAGAACAACATCCAAAATTGACTATGTTGCAGGTCGATTTTCTAATTGTGAGGACTCCATCTACCTATAATGCTATTCTCAACCGACTTGATCTAAATACACTTCGAGCGGAGGTATCAACCTACTATTTAAAGATGAAGTTTTCGATAAGTCACGGAATCGAAGAGGTCAGGGGAGATCAGGCTCTGGCGAGGCACTGCTGCTCAATCATCCTACATAAGAAAGAGTGGTCCGACCCTTATCCTATTGATGGGCTGGATGTCCGTGATGACCTCACTGAGGAGTGGGGCGAGCCTATGAAGGACCGCATTTTTGTACCCTTAAACGACAGAAATATGGAGCATGCAATGCAGATCGGCTCCAACTTGGGAGACAAGATTCGAGAGCAACTCGTTGCCTTCCTCAGGTGAAATGTGGATGTCTTCGCCTGGACCCCAACAGATATGCTAAAAATTGATGCCAAGATCATGGAACATCGATTGACCGTTGATCCAAAGCATCGACCGATAAAAGAAAAGATGCTTCACCATGTCCCAGAGAGGCAGAAAGTAATCGTCGAAGAAGTAGGCAAGCTCCTTAAAGCCGAATTCATTCGAAAGATTAATTATCTGATCTAGATCTCAAATGTGGTCCTCGTAAAAAAGGCGAACAACAAGTGGAGGATGTGCATTGACTTCAAAAAGCTGAATAAGATCTGCCCGAAGGACAGCTATCCTCTATCTAGAATTGATCAACTGATGGATGCGACCTCGGGTCACGAGCTCTTCACCTTCATGGATGCCTTCTTCGATTATAATCAGATACGGATGGTGCCTCAGGACGAGGAGAAAATTGCTTTTGTTACTAACTATAGTCTTTATTGTTACAGGATCATGCCCTTTGGACTTAAAAATGCAGGGATAACTTACCAGCATCTGATCAATAAGATATTCAAGGAGCAGATCGATCACAATATGGAGGTGTACGTGGATGACATGCTTGTCAAAAGCTGAGCTTCTACAGACCACCTCACTGACCTTGAAGAGACCTTCGACGTACTCAGGAAGCACAAGATGAAACTGAACCCGACCAAGTGCGCCTTTGGTATGACCTCCGAGAAGTTTTTGGGGTTCATGGTGTCGAGGCACGGGATTGAAGCAAACCTCGAGAAAGTCTGGGCCATTCAAAAGATGATCGCTCCGAAAATGATCAAAGAAGTCCGGCATCTGACTGAAAAAGTGGCATCTCTAAATCGCTTCATTTCAAGGTCAGTCGAACAATGTATGCCCTTCTTCCGGATCCTCAGGCAATCAAAGAATTTCTGCTGGACGGTGGAGTGCCAATGAGCATTTGAGGAGCTTAAAAACTACCTCGGCTCACCCCCACTACTGGCAAAGCCCGAATTTGGAGAAAAATTATTTCTGTACCTAGCAGTCTCCTCGATGGCAGTCCTGGTCAAGAAAGAAGTGAAGATGCAGCGACCGATCTACTACGTAAGTCGGATCCCGAGAGATGCGGAGATCAGATACTCTAGGTTAGAAAAACTGACTTACTCTCTTCTAATTGCTGTTAGGAGATGCCAATCTTATTTTCAGGAGCACACCATAATGGTCCTCATGGACCAACCAATAAAAGCAGTCCTTCATCGAACGGACGCTTCTGGAAGAATCGCAAAATGGACAATCATGCTCACAGAGTTTGACGTTAACTATCGATCCCGACCATCGATCAAGATTCAGATATTGAAAGATTTTGTGTTAGAATGCATCATTCCAGTTGAAGCCGAGCTTGAACAGAATGAGATCGACGTCCTGCTATCACGACCGAACCTCCTCGAGGAAAGTGTCGACCTTTTCGAAGGCTTTTGGGCTCTGCACATGGATGGTTCGTCCAACTCCGCTGGAGCTGGTGCAGGGTTGGTTTTGATCAGTCCCGAGGGAGTCGTCATTGAGTACACACTATGCTTTGAATATTCTGCGACCAACGATGGGGTCGAATATGAAGCGCTAATCATTGGATTAAAAATAGCAAAAAAATTAAAAATAGATCAACTTCAAGTCTATAGCGATTTTCAGTTGGTGGTCGATCAAGTTAATGACAGCTATGAGACGCGGAAGAAAAGTATGGTGAGATACCTTGGGAAAGTGAAGGATTTGACTCTGACCTTTGATAGTTTCGACATTCGACAGATTTCGAGGGCAAAAAATGCGAGAGCCGATCTTCTCTCCAGGTTGACCACTTCAGCCCCAGTCAACTTGCCCAAAGAAGTATTTTTGAAGACTCTGAAGTGCCCAAGCTCAGAGGAATCTTAGGTTATTTTGCAGACAAAATTCAAGCCGAGCTGGATTGACCCGTTGGTCGCCTACCTCAAGAAGGGAGTCTTTCCTCATGATCCGAAAGAAGCTCAAAAATTCAGAAATCAAGTCTCTCGGTACATTTTGTATGAGGATAGATTGTATAAGAGGTCGTACTCGCTCCCGCTGCTAAGATGTCTCTGACCTTCAGAGGTCGACCTCGTGTTGTGGAGGGTGCACGAGAAAATCTATAGAAGTCACGTAGGAGCCAGGTCCGTATCGTAAAAACTACTTCGGTAAGGGTACTATTGGTCGACCTTATTTCATGATTCCATGGAGTATGTTAAGAAATGTGACCGCTGTCAGAAGAACGCAAATGTACAAAGACAGCCGACCTCCGAGCTTACTCTGCTAAGTGCACTTTAGCCATTTGTGCAATGGAGAATGGACATACTGGGCTCTTTTTCGACGGCATCTGGACAGCGAAAGTTTCTTCTGATCGTGATCAACTATTCCATCAAGTGGGTCGAAGTCAAACCACTAGCGAAGATTATCGAGGTCAAGGCATAGGACTTCGTCTGAAAGTCGTTAGTCTATCGGTTTGGTCTGCTCCGAACTCTCATAATTGATAATGGACGATAGTTCACTGGGGCGAGGTTTGTCGAGTTTTGTGAAAACCTAAATATCTTCCATCGCTTCACATCGGTGGCTCACCCATAGGCCAATGGAGAAGCTGAAGTGACCAACTGGACTCTGCTGCAAGGCATCAAGATGAGGCTCGATAGAGTCAAGAGGGCCTGGCTGGACGAACTCTACCACATCCTCTGGGCATACCGAACTACACAAAGGTTGCCGATCGGAGAAATACTATTCGCCTTAGCCTTTGGCACGGAGGCGGTCATTTCGATTGAACTTAAGCTCCCATCAGCACGAGTCATAGCCTTCAATGAGCAGCACAACCCACAGAACCTCAGAGTCAACCTCGACCTGTTGAAAGAAAAAAAGGAGGAAGCCCACATCCGGATGGTAGCCTACAAATGAAAGGTGGCCTGGTACTATAACTCTAGAGTTAGATGTAAGACATCAGAGTGGGAGACTTAGTGCTCTGACGAGTCGCTATCTCTCAGCCTCAGAGCTAGGAAAAGCTCGCCCCAAATTGGAAAGGCCCGTATGAAGTGGTGGAGGTCATCCGGTCCGAAACTTATCGTTTGAAGGAACTCGGAGGGATGATGCTTTCATGACCTTGAAAATCAAAAAATCTGAGGATGTATTACCAGTAATCTACCTTCAATAAAACTCCTTCATTTTAGCATTATTGTTTCCTAGTGCAAGAATTATGTGATGACAGAAAAGAAATGACCGAAAGTGGCCGTATTGGGAACAACAGGAGAACCTCATCCAAACATGAGCAAAGTCAAAGACCTAGCTTCGAGGTCTTCGTCAATAGGAGATAAGATCTCCTTCAACCTCGACTGCTGAAGATAAGATCTTCTCCGAGGAGTTCAACCTTCAACCTCAGCTGTAGGAGATCATATTTTCTCCGAGCTTCAACCTCGGCTGTTGGAGATAAGATCTCCTCCAAGGAGTTCAACCTTCAACCTCGGCTGCAGGAGATAAGATCTCTCTTGAGCTCAACTTTCAACCTCGGCTGCTGGAGATAAGATCTCCCTCGAGCTCAACCTTCAACTTCGACTGTTGGAGATAAAATCTCCTCCAAGGAGTTCAACCTTCAACCTCGGCTATAGGAGATAAGATCTCCTCCGAGCTCAACCTTCAACCTCGACTGCAAGAGGTAAGATCTCCGAGCTCAACCTTCAATCTCGACTGCTGGAGATATATGCTCTCCCCCGGGGAGCTCAACCTTAAAATCTTGGCTGCTGGAGATGAGATCTCCCCTGAGCCTCTATAGGAGATAAGATCTCCCTCAACCTTGACTGTCGAAGGCCTCATTTATTTTAGATGGGATAGGAAGAGAGGCCCTGATAATGGCTCTTATGTGCCCCCATAGCCCGTTAGGAATAGGAGGAGAATCTCATCCTAACACGAGCAAAGTTGAAGGCTTCGTTCATTTTAAATGGGATGGGGGGAGAGATCCTGACAACGGCCCTTATTTGCCCCCACAGCCCATTAGAAACAGAAGGAGAACCTCATCTTAACGCGAGCAAAGTCGAAGGATTCATTCATTTTAGATGAGATGGAGGAGAGGCACTGACAACGGCCCTTATGTATCCCCATAATTCATTAGGAATAGGAGGAGAAACCTCATCCTAACACGAGCAAAGTCGAAAGACCGAGCTTCAAAGTCTATGTCAGTAGGAGATAAGATCTCTTCCGAGCCAACCTTGGTTGCAGGAGATAAGATCTCCCCCAAGCTTCAAACTCAGCTACAGAAGATAAGATCTCCTCCGACCGATCGAGTCAGCCTCGGCTAGAGATGAGATCTCTTCTGAGCGCCCATGTCAACCTCGGCTAGAGATAAGATCTCCTCTAAGCAATCGGCCAACTCGACTGTAGGAGATAAGATCTCTCCCAAGCTTCAACCTCGACTGCAGCAGATAAGATCTCCTTCGAGCCAACCTTGGCTATAGGAGATAAGATCTTCTCCTGAGCCAACCTCGACTGCAGGAGATAAGATCTCTTTCAAGCTTCAACCTCGATAGCAGGAGATAAGATCCCCCCGAGCCAACCTCGACTACAGGAGATAAGATCTCCTCCGAGCTTCAATCTTTGGCTGCAGGAGATAAGATCTCCCCCGAGCGATCGAGTCAGCCTCTCCTAGAGAAAAGATCTCCTTCTAGCCAACCTCGATTGCAGGAGATAAGATCTCCTCCGAGCTAACCTCGGTTGTAGAAGATAAGATCTCCCCCGAGTCTCAACTTCGACTGCAGGAGATAAGATCTCCTCCGAGCGATCAAGTTAGCCTCGGTTGCAGGAGATAAGATCTCCTCGGGAGCTTCAACCTCGGCTGCAGAAGATAAGATCTCCTCCGAGCCAACCTCAACTATAGGAGATAAGATCTCCCCTGAGTGACCGAGTCAACCTCGGCTGCAGAAGATAAGATCTCCTCTGAGCTTCAATCTCGACTGCAGGAGATAAGATCTCTCCTGAGCGATCGAGTTAGCCTCAGCTAGAGATGAGATCTATCCCGAGCGTCCGAGTCAACTTCGGCTAGAGATAAGATCTCTTGCGAGCGACAAAGTCAACCTTGACTGCAGGAGATAAGATCTCTCCCGAGCGACCGAGTCAGCCTCGACTAGAGATGAGATCTCTTTCGAGCGCCGACTAGAGATAAGATCTCTTTCGAGCAATCGGACCAACTTCGACTGCAGGAGATAAGATCTTTTCCGAGCTTCAACCTTGGCTGTAGGAGATAAGATCTCTCCCGAGCAATTGAGTCAGCCTCGACTATAGGAGATGAGATCTTCCTCGAACTTCAACCTCGATTGTAGGAGATAAGATCTCCCTCGAGTCAACCTCGACTGTAGGAGATGAGATCTCTCCCGAGCTTCAACCTCGATTGGAGAAGATAATATCTCCCCCAAGCGACCGAGTCAGCATCGACTGTAGGAGATAAGATTTTTTTTGAGTTTCAACCTCGACTGCAGAAAATAAGATCTCCCACGAGCGACCGAGTCAGCCTCAGCTAGAGATGAGATCTCTTTCGAGTGCCCGACTCAACCTCGACCAGAGATAAGATCTCTTTCGAGCGATGGAGTCAACCTCGGCTGCAAAAGATGTGATCTCACCCGAGCCTCAACTTTAACCTTGACTGCAGGAGATAAGATCTTCTCCAAGCCTCAACTTCAACCTTGGCTGCAGGAGGTAAGATCTCTCCTGAGCCTCAACTTCAACTTCGGCTCGAGATAAGATCTCCTTCGAGCTTCAACCGCAACGTCAGCAAAAGATAAGATCTTCCTGAACCTCAGCTGGAGATAGGATCCTCCCGAGCCTTAACTTCAATGTCAACTTTGGTTGGAGATAAGATCTCCCTCAAGCTTCAACTTCAACGATGATGAGCCCAAAAAAGAACTTCGACAGTCGCCTATTTTGGTACTTCTTTCCTTCAAATTTTAAACTCGAGAGTGGAGGACTATTATTGGGGATAAATCCTGCTCTCGCGGAAGTCCAATCTAATGTTCATCCTAATGCAATCGGTAGTCATGGAAGAGTCTCAGCAGATGAGTCCTAGCCGAGCTCTTTTAGACGATCGGCCAAGCCTCAACTGAACTCCTCAGTGGACGAGCCTTGATCGAACTCTTTTAGCTGGCCGAACTCCTCAATGGTCGAGCCCCGATCGAGCTCCTCAATAGATGAGCCTTAGCCTAACTCCTTCAGTCGGTCAAACTTCTCAGCGGTAGAGCTCCATCCGAACTCTCTCTGCACTCCTCTAGTTGGACGCCTATGGAAGCCGAACTCCTCTCGAGCTTCTCCTCCAGTCAGATGCCTCCAAGAGCCAGACTCCTTCCGAATTGCTCTAGCTTAGTCGGACTCCTCTAGGAGTCGACCTCTTTTCGAACTCCCTTATTTCAGTCGAACCCCGAATGCGTGCTTCCACCAGATGGCATGGCTACCATTATCGATCTGGCAATGATGCTCTCCATAACAAATCCCATGTGGCCCACGATCTGGCGACATGGCCGCCACTACCAGTCTAGCAACACTGCTCTCTCCGTAACAAGCCCCATACAGCCCACGATCGAATGACATGATCGCCACTACCAGCCTGGTGACATGCCTCTCTCCATACCGAATCTCATGCAACCTCATGCGGCCCACTACCAAACGGTATGGTCATCACCATCATTCAAGCTCCGTCTATAAAAGAAACCCTCCAGATATATTTTCTCCAGGCTCTCCTCTCCCCTCTAAAGCTCTAAGCTTACTTCTCTTCCTTGAGCACTCCATTTCTGTTGGCCAGAAGAGCTAACATGATCGTCGGAGGGTCCTGCCTGAGCCACCACCATCGACTTCAGATGGAATTTTATTTTGTAGTGGTGACCTCATCCTCCTCCACTCCAACTCGATCTAGCGTCAACCAAATTCTGCACCAACAGAATTGGCGCTAGAGAAAGGGCTCGAACCTCTGAGGTTCTCTTATTCTTAAAGGAGTGCTCAGTGATGACCTCTCTCTTTCCTCTCTAGGGATCTTCCTTCTTCCTCTAGTGTTCTTTTCTAAGAGAAAATACCTCCTAGGAGAGCTTCGACCCGACGATCGACAGCCTTTATGGTTCGATCTCGTCCAGATCTATCTACTCTCGCTTTAGCTCCGATAACTTTGGTTCCACCTGTAGCCGCGATAGATGCGGAGCAGTTCAATTTGCTTGTCCAGTAGGTTCGTGGCCTCATGGAGGTGATGCAGGCTATGCATCGGCAGGCCCCGACACCAGTTCGATCAGTGCAGGATTCTTCGAAGCTCTATGGTCCAGTTCAGGAATGGCCAACTTGGGCTACCCGGCCTCTAATCTCCGAAAAGAGGAAGCAGAGGATGGAGGATCCCTGCTCGAACCATGACTCGACCCAGGGGAAGCTTGGCACCCATTCCACCAGAAAACCAAGGAGACCAAAGATTGTGAAGATTTTTTGGATGAAAGGCTCTTAGAAATGAGCTAACGAATCAAAGAGCTCCGTCACACTCCCTCCTCACATGGTAATGATATTTGTATTGACCCTCCTTTTTCGTAGAAAATTATGCAGAAATCGATCCCATCGAACTTTAAGCCCCTATAGTTTGAGAGTTACGATGGGACCACCGATCCGATTGATCATCTGGAAGTCTTTCGGATAATGATGTTGTTCCACAGTGCGCTAGATGCTATTTTGTGCTGGGCTTTTCGCTCTACCCTTAAGGGAGCCACTAGAAATTGGTACTTGATATTTAATCCAAGTACCATCTTATCGTTTGATCAGATGAGCCATCAGTTCGCAGCCCACTTCATCAGCAGTCGACGTCCGCGTGGAGGTTCGAATTTTATCGAGTACCATCTTATCGTTTGATCAGATGAGCCATCAATTCATAGCCCACTTCATCAGCAGCCGACGTCCGCGCCAAGGTTCGAATTTTTTGATGACCATCAAGCAGAAGGAGGAAGAATCCATCAGGACTTATGTCATCCAATTTAATGCTACCGCATTGGAGGTCTAGAACCTGGATCAATCAGTCACCATGGCCGCTCTCAAGGGTGGCCTCTAGAAGAATGATTTATTATTCTCTCTGAAAAAGAAGTACCCTAGAAACTTTGCTGACATGCTAGCTCGGACTGAAGGTTATGCCCGAGCTGAAAAGACCTTCAAGGTCAAGAACGATGAAGCCTATGGTGAGTAGCGAATCGGTGGGCCGGACAGACCCGCCAAAGAAGAAAAGTCGAGTGAAGCTCGACCGCATTCTCGAACTTTTTCTAGGTGCAAGCGAGCCCGAACTCCCTTCCAGACTCAAAGGTAGGGAAGCCCCGATGGAAGGGCGTGCTGAGGTTCTCCCCAATGAAGATTTCACAATTACGCCCCCCCTTAATGCTCCAAAAATTTAAGTACTGATGAAAATCAGGGAACAGCTGCCAAGGCCAGAGAGGATGCATTCTGTCTTTATCATCATGACGACGGTCACGATACGAAGGAGTGCATCCAACTTCAGGATGAGATCGAGGAGCTCATCAGATGAGGCAGACTTGGCTGATTCCTACGGAGATGGTCTGAAGGGTGGGAAGATCGATCGAGGGTGTTACCGCAGCTTGAGGCACCAAAGGGGGAGGACCAACAAGAAGGTCGGCCGCCTCTCAACGTCATCAATACCATCTTGAAGGGACTTCAGCAAGGAGAGGCCAGCGGATCCGCAAGATTGGTGAAGAGATGGAGGATCGAGGAACCCATGATCTTTATCGAGATGGATGCCCAGGGGGTCCAGTTCCTGCATAATGATGCGATTGTAATCACTTTGAATATTGTCGACTATGATGTACACCACATTTTGGTGGATAATAAAAGCTCGATCGACGTATTATTTTATGATGCCTTCTCAAAAATGTCCTTATCCGATGATCGCTTGGGACCTATGAACTCTCCATTGGTAGGATTTACTGACAATGCCGTACCAATTGAGGGCATGATAACTTTGGCTGTAACTGCAGGACAACGCTCGAAATTGGCTAAAGTGTAGATCGATTTTCTAGTCGTGAGGACTTCGTTTGCCTATAATGCTATTCTCAGCCGGCCTAGTCTAAATGCACTTTGGATAGTGGTATCAACCTACTATTTGAAGAAGAAGTTTCCGACAAGTCATGGGATCGAAGAGGTCAGAGGTGATCAGGCTCTGGCGAGGCACTGCTGCTCAATCGCACTACATAAGAAAGAGCTGTCCGACCCTTATCCTATTGATGGGCTAGATGTCCGCGAGGACCTCACTGAGGAGCGAGACGAGCCTATGGAGGACCTCGTCTCTGTACCCTTAAATGATGGAAACATGGAGCACACGGTGCAGATCGGCTCCAACTTAGAAGATGAGGTTTAGGAGCAACTTGTTGCTTTCCTCAGGTGAAACGCGGACATCTTCGCCAGGATCCCAGTGGATATGCCGAGAATCGATGCCGAGGTCATAGAATATCGGCTGGCCATTGATTTAAAGCATCAACCGATAAAAGAAAAGATGCGCCACCACATCCTAGAGAGGTAGAAAGTAATCGTCGAAGAAGTAGGCAAGCTCCTCAAAGCCGAATTCATTCGGAAGGTTAATTATCCGACCTAGGTCTCAAACGTGGTTCTCATCAAAAAGGAGAACAACAAGTGAAGGATGTGCATTGACTTCAAAAAGTTGAACAAGATCTGCCTGAAGGACAGCTACCCTCTACCCAAGATTGATCAACTGATGGACGTGACCTCGGGTCATGAGCTCCTCACCTTCATGGATGCCTTCTCTGATTATAACCAGATACGGATGGCACCTGAGGACGAGAAGAAAATCACTTTTGCTACTGATTGTGGTCTTTATTATTATAGAGTCATGCCCTTTGGACTAAAAAATATAGGGGCAACTTACCAGCATCTGGTCAATAAGATCTTCAAGGAGCAGATCGACCACAATATGGAGGTGTACGTGGATGACATGCTCATCAAAAGTCGAGCTTCTACAGACCACCTTGCTGACCTTGAAGAGACCTTCGGTGTACTCAGGAAGCATAAGATGAAACTGAATCCGACCAAGTGCGCCTTTGGTGTGACCTCCAAAAAATTTTTGGGGTTCATGGTGTCGAGGCACGGGATTGAAGCAAACCTCAAAAAAGTTTGGGCCATTCAGGAGATGACCGCTCCAAAAATGATTAAAGAAGTCCAGCGCCTGACTAAAAAAGTGGCATTCCTAAATCGCTTAGTTTCAAGGTCGGTCGAACGATATATGCCCTTCTTCCGAGTTCTCAGGCAACCAAAGAACTTCTGTTGGATGATAGAGTGCCAATGGATGTTTGCGGAGCTTAAAAACTATCTCGACTCACTCCCACTACTGGCAAAGTCCGAACTTGAAGAAAAATTATTTCTGTACCTAGCAGTCTTTCCGATGGCCCTAGTGGCAATCCTGATCAAAAAAAAAGCGAAGATGCAGCGATCGATCTACTACGTAAGCCGAGTCCTGAGGGATGCAGAGATCATGTACTCTAGGCTAGAAAAACTGACTTATTTTCTTCTAATTGCTGCCAGGAGACTCCGACCTTATTTTCAAGGGTACACCATAACGGTCCTTATGGACCAACCAATTAAAGCAGTCCTTCATCGAACGGATGCTTCCGAAAGAATCATAAAATGGACAATCGAGCTCACAGAGTTTGACATCAACTATCGACTCCGATCATCGATCAAAGTCCAGATATTGATAGATTTTGTGTTAGAATACACCATTCTAGTTGAAGCTAAGCTTGAACAGAATAAGACCGATGCTCTGCTATCACGATCGAACCTTCTCGAGGAAAGTGTCGACCTTTTCAAAGGCTTTTGGGCTCTGCACATGGATGGTTCATCCAACTCCGCTGGAGCTGATGCGGGATTAGTCTTGGTCAGCCCTGAGGGAGTCATCATCGAGTACGTACTACGCTTCGAATTTTCTACGACCAATAATGGGGCCGAATATGAAGCGCTGATCGTTGGATTAAAAATAGCAAAAAAATTAAAAATAGATCGACTTCAAATCTATAGCGATTCTTAGCTGGTGGTCGGCCAAGTTAATGGCAGTTACGAGGCACGGGAGGAAAGCATTGTGAGATACCTTGGAAAAGTGAAGAATTTCACTCCAACCTTTGACAGTTTCGACATTCGATAAATTCCGAGGGTAGAAAATACAAGAGCTGATCTTCTCTTTAAGTTGACCACTTCAGCTCCAGCCAAACTGCCCAATAAAGTATTTTTGGAGACTCTGAAGTTTCCAAGCCCAGAGGAATCCTAGGTCATTCTGTAGATGAAATTCGAGTCGAGCTGGATTGATCCGTTGGTCGCCTACCTCAAGGTAGGAGTCCTTCCTCATGATCCAAAAAAAGCTCAAAAACTTAGGAATCAAGCCTTCCGATATGTTTTGTACGAGAACAGATTGTATAAGAGATCGTACTCGCTCTCGCTACTAAGATGTCTCCAACCTTCAAAGGCCGACCTCGCATTATGGGAGGTGCATGAGGGACTCTACGGAAGTCACGTAGGAGCCAGATTTCTGTTGCAAAAACTACTTCGATAAGGGTACTATTGACCGACCTTATTTCATGATTCCATGGAGTATGTTAAGAAATGCGACCACAGTCAGAAGAATACAAATGTACAAAGACAGTCGGCCTCCGAGCTTACTCCGCTAAGTGCACCTTGTCCATTTGCGCTATGGGGAATGGACATATTTGATCCTTTTTCGACGGCATCTAGGCAACGAAAGTTCTTCCTGATCGCGATCGACTATTTCACCAAGTGAGTCGAAGCCGAACCACTAGCGAAGATTACCGAGGTCAAGATACAGGACTTCTTCTGAAAGTCGTTAGTCTATCGGTTTGATCTATCCCAAACTCTCATAACCAATAATGGGCGACAGTTCGCTGGGACAAGGTTCGCCAAGTTCTATGAAAATCTAAATATCTTCCACCGCTTTACATCGGTGGCTCACCCACAGACCAATGGAAAAGCTGAAATGATCAACCAAACTTTACTGCAAAGCATCAAGATGAGGCTCGACAGAGCCAAGGGGGCCTAGGTGGACGAACTCTACCACGTCCTTTGGGCGTACCGAACTCCACAAAGATTGTCGATCGAGAAAATACCATTCGTCTTGGCCTTTGGCATAGAGGCAGTCATCCTGATTGAACTTAAACTTTCATCAGCACAAGTCGTGGCCTTCAACTAGCAGCATAACCCATAGGATCTTAGAGTTAACCTCGACCTACTGAAAAAAAAAGAAAGTCCACATCCGGATGGCAACTTACAGACGGAAGGTGGCCCGGTACTACAACTCTAGAGTTAGAAGTAAGACATTCAGAGTGGAGGACTTAGTGCTTCGGCGAGTCGCCCTCTCTCAACCTTAGAGTCAGAAAAAGCTCATCCCAAATTGGGAAGGCCCATATGAAGTGGTAGAAGTCATCCGGCCCGAAACGTATCACCTAAAGGAGCTCGGAGGGATGATGCTTCCATGATCTTGGAACTCAAAAAATTTGAAGATGTATTACCAGTAATCTACCTTCAATAAAACTCCTTCATTTCAGCATTATTGTCCCCTAGTGCAAGAATTATGTGATGACAGAAAAGAAACGATCGAAAGTGGTCGTATTAGGAACAAGAGGAGAACCTCGTCCTAACATAAGCAAAGTCGAAGACTGAGCTTCGAGGTCTTCACCAACAGGAGATAAGATCTCCTTCAACCTCGGCTGCTGGAGATAAGATCTCCTCCGAGGAGTTCAACCTTCAACCTCAGCTGCAGGAGATGAGATCTCCCCCCAGCTTCAACCTCGACTGCTGGAGATAAGATCTTTTTCGAGGAATTCAATCTTCAACCTCGGCTGCAGAAGATAAGATCTCCTCCAAGCTCAACCTTCAATCTCGACTGCAGGAGATAAGATCTCCTCCGAGCTCAACCTTCAACCTCAACTGCTAAAGATAAAATCTCCTTTGAGGAGTTCAACCTTCAACCTCGACTGTAGGAGATAAGATCTCCTCCGAGCTCAACCTTCAACCTTGACTGCAGAAGATAAGACCTCCCCCGAGCTCAACTTTCAACCTCGACTGCTGGAGATAAGCTCTCCCCCGAGGAGCTCAACCATCAAACCTCGACTGCTGGAGATAAGATCTCTTCCAAGCCTCTATAGGAGATAAGATCTTCCTCAACCTCGACTGTCGAAGGCCTCGTTCATTTTAGATGGGATGGAGGGAGAGGCCCTGACAATGGCCCTTATATACCCCTACAACCCATTAGGAATAGGAGGAGAACCTCGTCCTAATGCGAGCAAAATCGAAGGCCTCATTCATTTTAGATGGGATGGAGGAAGAGATCCTGACAATAGCCCTTATGTGCTCCCACAGTCTGTTAGGAATAGGAGGAGACCCTCATCCTAATGCGAGCAAAGTCGAAGGCCTCATTCATTTTAGATGAGATGGAGGGAGAGGACCTGACGACGGCCCTTATGTGCCCCCACAGTCCATTAGGAATAGAAAAAAAATCTCATCCTAATGCAAGCAAAGTCAAAGATCGAGCTTCAAAGTCTACGTTAGCAGGAGATAAGATCTCCTCCGAGCCAACCTCGACTGCAGGAGATGAGATCTCTCTTGAGCGACTGAGTCAGCCTCAGCTAGAGATGAGATCTCTTCTGAGCGTTCGTGTCAACCTCGGCTAGAGATAAAATCTCTTTCAAGCAACCGAACCAACCTCGACTATAAGAGATAAGATCTTCCCTGAGCTTCAACCTCGGTTGTAGGAGATAAGATCTTCTTCGAGCCAACCTCGACTGCAGGAGATAAGATCTCCTCCAAGCTTCAAACCTCAGCAGCAGGAGATAAGATCTCCTCCAAGCCAACCTCGACTGTAAGAGATAAGATCTTCTCCAAACTTCAACCTCGATCGCAGAAGATAAGATCTCCTCCGAGCGATTGAGTCAGCCTCGGCTAGGATAAGATCTCCTTCGAGCCAACCTCGATTGCAGGAGATAAGATCTCCCCCAAGCCAACATCGACTGCAGGAGAAGAGATCTCCCTTAAGCCTCAACCTTGGCTACAGGAGATAAGATCTTTCCTCGGGAGCGATCGAGATAGCCTCGACTATAGGAGATAAGGTCTCTCCCAAGCATCAACCTCAGCTGCAGGAGATAAGATCTTCCTCGAGCCAACCTCGACTGCAGGAGATAAATCTTTTCCGAGCTTCAACCTCGACTGCAGGAGATAAGATCTCCCCGAGCAATTGAAGTCAACTTGATCTCCCCGAGCTTACCTTGATTGTAGGATAAGATCTCCTCCGAGCGATCGAGTCAGCCTCGACTAGAGATGAGATCTCTTTTGAGCGCCCGAGTCAACCTCAGCCAGAGATAAGATCTCTCCCAAGCGATGAAGTCAACCTCGACTGCAGGAGATAAGATCTCCTTCGAGTGATCGAGTCAGCCTCGGCTAGAGATGAGATCTCTCTCGAGCGCCCATATCAACCTCAGTTAGAGATAAGATCTTTTTCGAGCAACCAGGCCAACCTCAACTGCAGGAGATAAGATCTCCCCCGAGCTTCGACCTCGACTGCAGAAGATAAGATCTTCTTCGAGCGATCGAGGCAGCCTCGACTATAGAAGATAAGATCTCCTCCGAGCTTCAACCTCGACTGTAGGAGATAAGATCTCCCCCAAGCCAATCTCGACTGTAGGAGATAAAATCTCTCTCGAGCTTCGATCTTGGTTATAGGAGATAAGATCTCCCCCGAGCGACCGAGTCAGCCTCGACTATAGGAGATAAGATCTTCTCCGAGCTTCAACCTCAACTATAGGAGATAAGATCTCCTTCGAGTGATCGAGTCAGTCTTGGCTAGAGATGAGATCTCTCCCAAGCATCCGAGTCAACCTCGATCAGAGATAAGATCTCTTCCAAGCGACGGAGTCAACCTCGACTGTAGGAGATGTGATCTCTCCTAAGTCTCAACTTCAACCTCAACTACAGGAGATAAGATCTCCCCCGAGCCTCAACTTTAACTTTGGCTCAAGATGAGATCTCTCCCAAGCTTCAACCACAATGTCAGCAAAAGACAAGATCTTCCTAGACCTCAGCTGGAGATGGGATCCTCCCAAGCCTCAACTTCAATATCAACTTTGATTGGAGATAAGATCTCCTCCGAGCTTCAACTTCAATGGTGCAGAGCCCAAAAAAGAACTTCGACAGTCACCTATTTTGGTACTCCCTTCCTTTGAATTTCAAACTTGGGAGTGGAAAACTATTATTGGGGATAAACCCTGCTTCCGTCGAAGTCCAGTCTAATGTTCAGCCTAATGCAACTGGTTGTCATGGATGAGCCTCAACGGACAAGCCTTAATCGAACTCTTTTAGCCGATCAAACTCCTCAGCGGTCAAGCTCCGATCGAACTCCTCAGTGGACGAGCCTTGGCCGAACTCTTTTAGCCGATCAAACTCCTCAGCGGTCAAGCTCTGATCGAGCTTCTCAGTGGATGAGCCTTAGCCAAACTCCTTCAGTCGATCGAACTCCTCAGCGATCGAGCCCCATCCGAACTCTCTCCATACTCCTTCAGTTGGACGCCTACGGGAGCAAAACTCCTCTCGAGCTTCTCCTCCAGTCAAACACCTCCAGGAGTTGGACTCCTTTCGAATTGCTCTAGCTCAGTCGGACTCCTCCAAGAACTGACCTCTTTTCGAACTTTCTCAGCTCAGTCGGACCCTAAACGCATGCTTCCACCAGACGGCATGGCTGCCATTATCGATCTAGCAACGACGCTCTCTCTGTAACAAATTCCATGCAGCCCACGACCTGATGATATGGCCACCACTATCAGTCTGGCGACACCGCTCTTTTCATAACAAGCTCCATGTGGCCCACGGTCGAACGATATGACCACCACTATCAGCTTGGCAACACCTCTCTCTCCGTACCGAACTCCACATGGCCTCGAGCGGCCTGCTACTAGATGGTATGGTCGTCACCATCATTTAAGCTCCATCTATAAAAGAAACCCTCTAGATATATTTTTTCTAGGCTCTCCTCTCTCCTTTAAAGCTTTAAGCTTACTTCTCTTTCCTGAGCACTCTATTTCTGTTGGCCAGAAGAGCTGACTTTAAATCTTTAACCTCGACTGCAGGAGATAAGATCTTTTCTGAGCTTCAACCTCGACTGCAGGAGATAAAATCTTCTCTAAGTGATCGAGTCAGCCTCGACTGCAGGAGATAAGATCTTCTCTGAGCTTCAACCTCGACTGTAGGAGATAAGATCTTCGAGCCAGCCTCGGTCGTAGGAGATAAGATCTTCCTCGAGCTTTAACCTCGACTGCAGGAGATAAGATCTCTTTCGAGCGATCGAGTCAGCCTTGACTGCAGGAGATAATGATCTCCTCCGAGCTTCAACCTCGACTGTAGGAGATAAGATCTCCTCCGAGCGATCGAGTCAGCCTCGACTAGAGATGAGATCTCTTTCGAGCATCCAAGTCAACCTCTATCAGAGATAAGATCTCTTCCGAGCGATGGAGTCAACCTTGGCTGCAGGAGATGTGATCTCTCCCGAGCCTCAACTTCAACCTCGGCTACAGGAGATAAGATCTTTTCTAAGACTCAACTTCAACCTCGACTATAGAAGATAAGATCTTCCTCGAGATTCAACTTCAACTTTGACTTGAGATAAGATCTCCCCCGAGCTTCAATCGCAATGTCAGCAAAAGACAAGATCTCTCTGAATCTTGGTTGGAGATGGGATCCTCCCAAGCCTCAACTTCAACATCAACTTCAGTTGGAGATAAGATCTCCTTCGAGAGTCAACTTTAATAGTGCAGAGTCCAAAAAAGAACTTCGATAGTCGCCTGTTTTGGTACTCTCTTCCTTCGAATTTCAAACTCAAAAGTCGGAGACTATTATTGGGGATAAACTCCACTTCCGCTGAAGTCCAGTCTGATGTTCAGCCTAATGCAATTGGTAGTCATGGAAGAGCCTCAACGGCCGAGTCTTAGCCAAACTCTTTTAGCCGACCGAACTCCTCAGCGACTGAGCTCCGATCGAACTCCTCAGCGGATGAGCCTTGGTCGAACTCTTTTAGTCGATCGAACTCCTCAACAGTCGAACCTTGATCGAGCTCCTCAGCGGATGAGCCTTAGCCAAACTCCTTCAGCCGATCGAACTCCTCACGGTCGAGCCCTATCTGAACTCTCTCCATACTCCTCCATTCGGACGCCTATGGAAGGCAAACTCTTTCCGAGCTTCTCCTGCAGTCAGACGCCTCCAGGAGCTAGACTTCTTTCGGATCACTCCAACTCAGTCGGACTCCTCTAGGAGCCGACCTCTTTTCAAACTCTCCTAGCTCAGTCAGATCCTGAATGCGTGCTTCCACCAGATGGCATGGCTGCCATTATCGATCTGGCAACGACGCTCTCTCCATAATAAATCCCATGCAACCCACGATTTGATGACACAACCGCCACTATCAGTCTGACGATACCGCTCTTTCCATAATAAGCTCCATGTGGCCCACGGTCGGACGACATGATCGCTACTATCAGCCTGACGACACCTCTCTCTCCGTACCGAACTCCATATGGCCTCGAGCGGCCCGCTACCAGATGGTATGGTCGTCACCATCATTCAAGCTCCATCTATAAAAGGAACACTCTAGATATATTTTCTCCAGGCTCTCCTCTCTCCTTTAAAGCTTTAAGCTTACTTCTCTTTTCTGAGCACTCTATTTTTGTTGGCCAGAAGAGTTGACTTGATCATCGGAGGGTCCTACCAAAGCCACCACCATCGACTCCAGATGGAACCTTATTTTACAGATCACCAACGGTGACCTCATCCTCCTCTACTCCAGCTTAATCCGATGTCAACCAAATTCTGCACCAATAATAACTATCATAACTATATTTACGGCCCGTGGTAAGGCACTATCAGTGGCTAGTCTGGAGGACCATAAGTGCTCAATTTTAAACTATCATAGCCACGTTTACAGGCCGTGGTAGAGCACCAATATTGTAGCTAGTCCTATGGATCCCCACAATCATGTTTACAGTCCATGGCGGGGCACCAACACGATGATTAGCCTAGAGCACCACAATCCCACATGCAATCACACAACTCAATTATAAGCTCGTTAGATATGGTAATTTAAAAATTATATTCTTTTACAAAACTCGATGCATACGATTTCTAAAATTCAACCAAGTCTTGATCAATGATATATCATACATAATTTCATATAGAATCATGCATGTGTATACAATGAATAAATAAATAGGCTATCAAAACTACATAAATTGAAACACCAACACATAAAATAAGTTTTATCTAAAGAGGTGATCAATGTCCATAAATTCTTATCTCTACTGTCATCAAACTGAACTCAATAGGTTCATGGTCTAGATAATTGCTCAATGTTCTCTTATCCAAGAAATTATTCTCCTATATTATTTAAATTATAAAATAAATTAAATAAATTATTCTCCTATATTATTTAAATTATCCGGATTCACTAGGGTCCACACCCCTATCCCCAAAATTTTAAATTCTAAAATTTCTCTTTTTGAATTTTCTATAAACTATTGAAAGTAATTAAATAAATAATTAACTAATTAAATATTTAGATAATTAATTATGACCAAGAAAAGAGAGAGAAGAGCCTCTCTTCTTCTCTTTCTAAAATAGGGGTTCTTTCCCCTTCCGTCCTCCCCAATGTTCGGCCAAGGTAGAGGGAAGATGGGCCGGCCATCAACGGCAACACCTTGCGGCAACAAGGCAATGCCCCCCATCAACGGCCATGGTTGAAGGGGCTGGTGGAAACCAAGGATGCAGCTGGTGGGGGTTTGATGGAAAAAGAAAATCAAGAGGTCGATCCGACTACTTGCCGGATCCAAATGAGGGAAAGCTCCAAAGAGGAGAAAAAAGGAAATAGGCCAAGATCCCTTACTTACATTAGCTAAGGCCTTATGATGGAATTCTGGTGAGCGCTCCCTAACGACAACACCTGGAAGAAAGTGAGAGATCCCAGTGATTCTCGGTGATCTCTCCAATAACTCAAGGTGGAGACTTTAGAGAGGGAAGGAAGGCTTTTATATAGACATTTTCCTAAATGTTTTCAAACTCCCTCACCTCGATCTCATCAGAATCGAGGAAGGAGAAGACTCTAGTTAGGAGTCTTCTTCCTCCTCTCCTTCATGGGTCTTTGGGCTCACTCGGGTTAGGCAGGTCCAAGAGTCTAATGGGCTGGGTTATTATATTTTTTCTCCTTTAAAATAATTTCATCAACGAAATTAGTATACCTAAGGTTTCAAACATTAAAAATATATAATCCTCATATTATCCTTGAGCTTCCAAACTGTTTACATCTCAAAGTGCTCACTCAACAAGCCTTTATCATTATAATTATATGGTATTTCAAAACTAGATCCTTTCTATCCATAAGATAATAAATTCTCCTTGATCTCTTCATCTCAGCTCAAAATACCCTAATTCCTTGCCTACGAAATTATTTGCTCTTGATTAATTTTGCATGAAAATCATAACTGATCTAACCTATTCTTAATAAAAGAAGAAGAATCTAGAATATTAGATGCTCACCATGATCTACAGCCTTCTTTATCCTTTTAACTTCCTATATGATGTAATAATTAAACTCTTATCATAAAAAAAATTTTGATCCATTCAAACAAAAGTAGTAATAATGTCAAAGCTAAGAAAAGGATATACCCAAACATTCTACATGCGAGCTTAACAAAGGATTATCAATTCAGTAATCCTAAACTTAAGATACTCAACATTCTTCTAATAATTAATAATAATAAAAGAACCAACCATTGAAGATGGTACTGCAATATCTAAATGAGCCCAAGAATCAACAACCTTGTCTTTTTGTTTATTAATGATGGTCTCTAAAAATCAAATCAGGTCTCCATTCATAATACTTATTTAGAATTCGCATTCTTACTGATTCTAATAAAAGTCAACCTCCACACTTCCACTACGTACTCTGATCTAAACCTACCGAATATTCTGAGATTATCGAATGAATCCTGATAAGAATACTACTTTACTTTAGAATCTAAAAAGATCTAATCTTTCAAATTTTTGATAGAACTAGAGCAAAATTTTTAAGTTCTTCATCCTTACTATGCCTCGAACATACCCCCATCAAATTAAACCTTGATCCAGCCATTGCATAAGTTTTGCCACTTATCTAGAATCCAGTACCTCTAGAATTAATTTGAATTGAGTTAATCCTAAATTTTGCTTGACTATCAATGGGATAGTTCTATCAAACCTTTCTTTGTAAAAGGATTAACTCAAATCCCCAATAAATTAGAAGACCTCAAGTCAACATTCTTGTGAGTAGAATTAATTTAGCTATTTCCAATAGAGATTCTTTCATTATGATCCTTAGCATCAATCGATAACCCATGTGAAATCTTATCTCTTACATATTAAACTCATTTAAGTCTCCCAAAATCAATTTCTTTATTCAATTTAACAGTAATAATAACATACCCTAGATCTACTCAAAAAGTAAGCTTTCGACTTGAAATCCGAAGATCACTAGCAAATATACAAAATATCAAGTAATCAGACATAGATATGAAAATTTAAATAACCAAGAATCCACCTAGGTTTGTATCCCACAACCTCTTAATAAAATCTAAGCCAATTAATAGAACCCAATGTCAATATAGTACATAATCTACCAATAGGTGCAATCTTCGAAGATTATTCCATACTCTAAGCAACTTGTTGCTAAACCCAAAATTTGCAACCAAATGATCAACAACAAACTAGGAGACTATTATAGTTTGCACCCTCATTAAATTTAGAATTTCAAAATCATTGAAATAAAAATTGAATAAGTATACTCAATACAATATATCAATATATCTCGCTATATTTTAGGGTCAACATTGCTTTATTTCAGGGTCAACACCTCTCATACTTAAGTCTACTTATTGAAATCCAAGACATAACTCATCGGTTCTGTTATACACATCATATGCTACTTATGTATATTCCTCATAATATTAATTAATCTAAAATTTAAACTTTGAATACTTTCTACTATATCTATCATGTCCCTAGTGATAGAATCTTATACTCAAATACCACTTCAGTCACAGTCCCAAATGATCATAACCTAAGCTTTGATACCATTCTGTTATACCTCGATCCCAATCTCTGGGCCGGCCATATGACATGGCCACATGAATCTTAAAGCAATGCCTTAGAGATCATATAATATCTATAAAATATAAAAATTATCAATAAGATCAAAATTCATTTAAAATAATTAAATATCCAAATATGTTAACTGCATGGGTTCACCATGACCAATAAATAATTTATTCAAATATAATTTACTTCAAATATTCCATGGTATCAGAAATTAAAACTAATTAGTGATCTACCAACTTTGGTACTCGAACCACTGGCCCAATCCATCCAAACTAAGCAGCTTGTGCCTTTGAAAAAAAAAAATACAATATGGGGTATAAGGTTGCCAATCCAGTAAGAATTTCAATACATCCACACCATCATAAATAAATAAATAAGAAGTTATCGCATGCCTTTACTTAAATAGCTTTCTTACCATAAAATATTATATTTGTGCATAGTAACATGTATCGTTAAATACAGAACACTATATTACACAATTATCTCCGTACAACATGCATTGGATCTGATTATATCAAGATGCTCGATTCTAAACTACTATAACCATATTTACAGCCTGTGGCAAGGCACCAATACCGTGGCTAGTCTTATAGACTATCACAACCATGTTTATAGTCCATGGTGAGGTACCAACCATAGCTACTCCAAAGAACCACAAGCACTTAACCCCAACTACTATAACTACGTTTACAGCCTGTGGTGAGGCACTAACAGTAGCTAGTTTAGAGGACCATAAGTACTCAACTCTGAACTACTACAGCTTTATTTCAAGTCTATGACAGGGCACCAATATCATGGCTAATCTTGTGGACCACCACAATCACGTTTACAGTCCATGGCTGGGCACCAACATCATGGCTAGAGTACTACAACCCTACATGCAGTCACACAAATTAATTATAAGCTTGTTAGGGATGGTAATTTAAAAATTATATTCTTTTACAAAACTTGATGCATACGATTTTCAAAATTTGACTAAGTCTCGATCAATGATATATCATACATAATTTCATACAAAATCATACATACATACATACATACATATATATACATACATACATACATACATATATATATATATATATATATATATATATATATATATATATATGAATAAATAAATAGGCTATCAAAGTCATATAAATTGAATAATCAAGGTACAAAATAATTTTTATGTAAAGAGGTGATCAATATCTAAAAATTCTTATCTCTACTGTCGTCAAACTAAACTCACTAGGTTTATAATCTAGGTATTAAGAATCTTGCTCAATGTTCTCTTGTCCAAGAAATTATTCTCCTATATTATTTAAATTATAAAATAAATCAAATAAATTAAATTAAATATCAAGAACCCTCTATCAGGATTCATCAGGGTTCACAACCTTGTCCCCAAAATTTTAAATTATAAATTTTTCTTTTAGAATTTCCCATAATCCATCAAAAATAATTAAATAAATAATCAACTACTTAAATATTTAGATAATTAATTATAACTAAGAGAAGAGCCTCCTTTCTTCTCTTCTTCTCTTTCCAAAACAAGGGTTCTTTCCCCTTCTATCCTCCCCAATGTTGGGCCAAGGTGGAGGGAAGATGGGCTGGCCATCAACGGCAACACCTTGCAGCGACAAGGCTTTGCCCTCCATTGAGGGCCATGGCCGAAGGGGTTGGTGGAAATCGAGGATGTGGCAAGTGGGGGTTCGACGAAAGAAAAAAATCAAGTGATCGATCCAGCTACTTGCTAGATCTCAATGATGGCAAGCTCCAAAAAGTCCTCCAGCGGCGAGCTTTAGTCGGACTCCCGCGAATGACGAACTCTCTCCACGCTCTTCCAGCCAGACGCCTGCAAGAGCCAAACTTCCTCCAGACATTTCCTTCGGCCAGACCTCTTCAGGAGTCCGAACTCCTTTGGAATCGATATATGCCGAAGTCCACCAATCAATGCCTGCTTTTTGGGAGCCATGGCTATTAAAGCTGGACGAACGGTCACATCAGTCTGCCACCGACGATGCTACAGGCGGCTCCACCAGACCTCGAGCATTCCATCACTGTCGGACGGTATGGTTGTCCTCTCCACATCAAGTCCAATGCAGTCTCGAGCGGCCCACCATCAGACAGCTACAGCTGTCACCATCAAGCTCCACCTATATAAAAGATCATTCAGATATGCTAACTCTAATCTCTCTAAGCTCTAAGCTCTCCTCTTCTTCTCGAAGCTCAGCAGAACTCATTTTCGAGCACTTCATTTCTGTTGGCTAGAGCTGACTTGATCGTCGAAGAGTCCTATCGGAGCCACCCCCCACCGGCTCTGGATGAAATTTTATTTTGCAGATCTCCGATGGTGACCTCATCGGCCTCCACTCCAGCGAATTTCGGTGACGATCAGATTTTGCATCAATAGATTGGCGCTAGAGGAAGAAAAACCCCAAACCTTCAAGGTTTTCTTATTCTTAAAAGAGTGCTCGGCGATGATTTCTCTCTCTTCGGAGATCTCTCTTCTTCCTCACTAGAATTCTTTCTCGAAGAGAAAATGCCTCCAGGAGAGCTTCGACTCGACGATCGGCATCCTGCGCGCCAGGTCCATCTTCTCCCATTGTAGCCCAGGCTCCATCCGAAGCCACCGCAAATGTAGAGCAGTTCAACCTGCTGGTCGGGTTCGCAGTTCCACTAAGATGATGCAGACCGTGCGACAACCTCTGATGAAGACTTTGTCAGCAAATCCGCCATGAGGACGTGAGGAATCGGCCTTAAGGGAGAGCATTTGAGCATACCAATCATACTTAGGAAGAAGAAACGGAGAGTAGAAGTTTCTCCATAGAAGATTTCGCAAGAAGGCGGAATGAAGTTCGGCCGCGTTCAAGGAGATAGAATGAAGTTTGGCTACGTCCATGACCTTCCCAATGCAAGCGAGGCTGAACTCCCCTCAAAGCTCATCATCAAAAAAGCCCCAACAAAGGGGCATGAAGTTCTCCCACGGAAGATTTCGCGGGAAAGCGGAATGAAGTTCGGCGCAAGCGAGGCCGAACTCTCCTCGAAGCTCATCATCAAGGAAGCTCCGACAAAGGGGCATGAAGTTCTCCCACGGAAGGTTTCGCGGGAAAGTGGAATTAAGTTCGACGCATGCGAGGCCGAACTTCCCTCGAAGCTCATCATCAAGGAAGCTCCGATAAAGGGGCATGAAGTTCTTCCATAGAAGGTTTCGCGGAAAAGCATAATGAAGTTCGGCGCATGCGAGGCCGAACTTTCCTCGAAGCTCATCATCAAGGAAGCCCCAACAAAGGGGCATGAAGTTCTTCCACGAAAGATTTTGCAAAAAAATGGAATGAAGTTCGGCGCAAGCGAGACTGAACTCCCCCTCGAGCCCGTCATCAAGAAAGCCCCGACAAAGGGGCATGAAGTTCTCCCATGGAAGGTTTCGTGGAAAAGCGGAATAAAGTTCGGTGCAAGGAGGCCGAACTCCCCCTCAAGTATGCCACCAAGGAAGCCCCGACAGAAGGGCGCGAAGAAGCCCTCCCCCCGAAAATGCTCCTTAAACTTAAATGCTTACCGAAGTCAGGAACCAGCTACCAAGATCAGAAGGGTTACGGACTCCCCCAAATAAGCGCGATCGAAGCAAGTACTACCTCTACCATCGTGACCATGGCCACGACACTGAGGAATGCATCCAGTTGCGAGATGAAATTGAGGAGCTTGTCAGGAAAGAGCGGCTGGGTAAATTTCTTCGATAAAAGAAGATCGACTAAGGGCGCTGTCGTAATAAAAAATGATAAGGTCGGTCGCCTCACAATGTCATCAACATTACCCTTGGGAGGAGCTTGGTATATCAACGATCTGTCATCTTCCAGTGTCAAAGCCAAGAGAAGCATGCTCCAAATTGAGGAGGCCGGCAGGAGATGGAGGAGGTCGTCCGACCCAGAGCTTATCGACCAAAGAAATGCGGAGGAACAACGCTATCACGATCCTAAAATATGAAGAATTTGGGGATGTGCTGTCGAGAAGAAACAGTCAATAGTTGCCGTGTTAGGAATAGAAGAAGAACCTCATCCTAGCACGAGCAGGTCAAAGACCTTCAACCTCGACTAGAGATAAGATCTCTTTCGAGCGATCGAGTCAACCTTGGCTAGAGATAAGATCTCTTCCGAGCGACCATGGACAACCTCGATCAGAAATAAGATCTCTCCCGAGCGACTGTGGACAACCTCGATCAGAGATAAGATCTCTTTCGAGCGAAGGCCTCGTTCATAAAGGACGAGATGGAGGGAGAGGCTCTGATAGCGGCCCTTATGTGCCCCCATAGCCCATTAGGAATAGGAGGAGAACCTCGTCCTAACGCAAGCAACAAACTCGACTAGAGATAAGATCTCTCTCGAACGATCGAGTCAACCTTGGCTAGAGATAAGATCTCTTTCGAGCAACTGTGGATAACCTCGGTTAGAGATAAGATCTCTTTCAAGCGATCGAGTCAACCAATACTAGAGATAAGATCTCTTCCGAGGAAAGGCCTCGTTCACAAAGGACGAGATGGGGGAGAGATCCTGACAGCGGCCCTTATGTTCCCCCACAGCCCGTTAGAAATAGGAGAAGAATCTCGTCCTAATGCGAGCAATAATCTTGGCTAGAGATAAGATCTCTCTCGAGCGATCGAGTCAACCTCGACTAGAGATAAGATCTCTCTCGAGCCACCGTGCACAACCTCGGCTAGAGATAAGATCACTTTCGAGCGATCGAGTCAACCTCGACTAGAGATAAGATTCCATCCGAGTGATCGTAGATAACCTCGGCTAGAGATAAGATCTCTTTCGAGCAATCGAGTCAACCTGGCTAGAGATAAGATCTCTCCCGAGCGACCGAGTCAACCTCGGTTAGAGATAAGATCTCTTCCGAGCGGCCGTGGACAATCTCGATCAGAGATAAGATCTCTTTCGATCGATCAAGCCAACCTTGGCAGGAGGTAAGATCTCCTCCGAGCGTCCGGGCCAAGCTTGATTGTAGGAGATAAGATCTCTTTTGAGTGCACGCATCAACCTCGGTAGGAGATAAGATCTCCTCCGAGCGACCATGTCAACCTCGGCTAGAGAGCTTCCACTTCGACCTCGGCTAGAGATAGGATCTCTCCCAAGTGACCGTGTCAACTTTGGCTGGAGAGCTTCAACTTCAACCTCAACCAGAGATAAGATCTTTCTTGAGCAGCCGAGACAATCTTGGCCAGAGATAAGATCTCTTTCGATCGATCAAGCCAACCTCGGTAGGAGGTAAGATCTCCCTCGAGCATCTGGGCCAAGCTCGGTTGTAGGAGATAAGATCTCCCCTGAATGCCCGCATTAACCTCGGCAGGAGATAAGATCTCCCTCAAGCGATCGTGTCAACCTCGGCTGGAGAGCTTCAACTTCGACCTCGACTAGAAATTGGATCTCTCCGAGTGACCATGTCAACCTCGGCTAGAGAGCTTCAACTTTAACCTCGATCAGAGATAAGATCTCTTTTGAGCGACTGAGACAACCTCGACCAGAGATAAGATCGGAGACAACCTCATCCTGAGATCAGATCTCTCTCGAGCATCCATATTAACCTCAACTACTGGAGACAATATTGCCTCCGAGGAGCTCAACCTCCGACCTCGATCATAGCAGACGAGGCCTACCTCAACCTTGGTTAGAGATGAGATCTCCCCCGGGCCTCAACTTCGACATCAACTTTGGCTGGAGATGAAATCTCTCCTTCGAGCTTCGACCTGAACCAACACGGAGCTCAGAAGAGGACTTCGGCAGTCGCCTTTTCTGCACTCCTTTTCCTCGAGTTTCGAACTCAGGAGTGGGGGGGACTATTATTGGGAATAAACCCCGCTCCTACCGAAGTCAAGTTCGGTGTCCAGCCTGATGCGGCCAGTAGCCATGGAAGAGCTTCAGTGGATGGATTTTGGTCGAACTCTTACAGCCGACTGAACTCCTAGCGATCGAGCTTCCTCAAACTCCCAGCGGCCAAGCTCCTTAGGACCAATTCAACCGACCGAACTGCTTAGCGATCGGGCTCCTTGAACTCCCAACGGCCAAGCTCCTTAGACTCCCAGCGATCAGGCCTTAGCCGAACCCCTCAACGGTGAGCTTCAGTCGGACTCCCATGAGTGATGAACTCTCTCCACGCCCTTCCAGCCAGATGCCTGTAAGAGCCGAACTCCCTCCAAACATCTCCTTCGATCGGACCTCTTCAGAAGTCCAAACTTCTTTGGAATCAATATGTGCCGAAGTCCACCAATCAATGTCTGCTTTCTGAGAGCCATGGCTATTAAAGCTGGACGAACGGTCACCATCAGTCTGCCACCGACGATGCTATAGGTGGCTCCGTCAGACCTCGAGCATCCCATCACTGTCGGACGATATGGCTATCCTCTCCGCATCAAGTTCGATGTAGTCTCGAGCAGCCCACCATCAAGCAGCTGCAGCTATCACCATCAAGCTCCACCTATATAAAGAACCCTCCAGATACGCTAACTCTAATCTCTCTAATTTCTAAGCTCTAAGCTCTCCTCTTCTTCTCGAAGCTCAGTGGAACTCATTTCTGAGCACTTCATTCCTATTGGTCAGAGCTGACTTGATCGTCGGAGGGTCCTGCTAGAGCCATCCCTCCACTGGCTCTAGATGAAACTTTATTTTGTAGGTTTCCGATGGTGACCTCATCGACCTCCACTCCAGTGGATTTCGACAATAACTAGTTTCTGCGTCAACATCGACCATCATCTTTTGTGGTATAAAATGGAAATTTGAAGGAACTAACGGCATACTTGATGATGGGACATCCAAATACTTCCAAACATCCTTCCTTTCGACCATCTGAAAGAGGCTAGTGATTTTTTTTTTTTAAAAAAAAAGTAGAAATAGGAGCTCAAAGCTTGATATGAAAACAAAAACACAAAGTCTGAGAGCTACATATGAGAGAAACACCCTCACACCTTAATACATACAATTGGTAAGCTCTTAACTTAAAAGATATGCAAGTTTGAACAAAACATAGAATAGCAAAAACACCCGACCAAACACATAAGATGATAATGGAGCAACCAGCCCATACGTCCAAGTTGCTGTATAAGATAATAAGGCTACTAAATTGATGACAAAAGAAGCACAGGATATGCAACCAAACTGAAGCATTGTTTATAATAGCTTTTATGGTATCTAGAATCATAAAAAAATAACATCGAAGAGTAGTTAGTCATGACAAACTCAGAACATTGAAGCAATAAAAGAGTCACCTTGCATATGGTATCAATTTGAGAATAGAACATGTTGCTATTGAATCTCTCCATCTGAGGTCGGCCATCAAGGAACTTGTGGTCGAGGAACAACTACTGCTGGAGCTTCGCTCGAACTCCTGCACAGAAGTCTTCACCGGGGATTTCTCCGATGAAGATCCTTTGACGCTTAAGTTAGGAGACTGGAGAATAATGAAAGAAGAAAGAATCAAAAAATGAGTGTGTACCTGGAGGGTCTCGAAGTTTCTTTATTTATAACAGAGGAATTAGAGTCGTATGCATTTTAGACTCTAACGACCTTCCGAATTTGTTGCTCCAGATTGATTCAGGAGATATTTTACCTTTTCTGAAAGACGGGATCGCAAGGAACTCCTATGTAATTTAGACTTTCCTAATTTGGGGAGAGCACGAATCTGGCAAGCGGTGATACCTCAATAATGGGCGATCAATAATAGTTTCGTTCGAAAATTGGTTGGTTCTACTGGATGTGGATCACTTTTCTCCGACTAACATTGACGAGTTCTTTGGTGATAGCTCGTTCGAATACGATCTATAGTGACCTATCAGTGAACTGACACCCTATCATAGAAGCCGATCATATACAATCGACCTATTTTGATAGATCAATATAGGTCGAGGAATGTTAGACCGAGGATGAGCTAAAGTCAACCAACATGTCTTGTAATACAGCGCTCAGGAGTGAACCTCAGTAGGTCGGCATTAGCCAACCTACGGCAAGACATTCTTAAAAATTGCCTGACCAAGGCCAAACTATAGTGAATCACGAGTGAACGAACAACCTTCATCGAACTTCAGTAGCTCATGTATATTATGTCGAGGCTGAGAGCTATAGCCATCCCATAATAGTTGCCCCCCAATCATGAGGCCAAGCTATTATCGATCGATCAACGTGAGTATCTTTTCGAAGCTGAGGCCGATCTCCTGAGTGAGATCATATTGCCATGTGTCGGAGATCGACATCTTGATGAGATCGGTAGAAGCTCAACGGTCATTAAATCCAGCCATTCATTAGCTCGATCTAGGTCCATCCGTTCTGACCAATTAGTGTTTGACACTTAGCATAAATCCAAAAGAGTTGGCAAATCGGTAGTAGATTGGAACCATTCAAGTCCCCTATAAATAGGGATCAGCGCCATCCTAGTTTATACTGTTGCTATTGTTTGAAGAGTGAACTCCAGCACTCGCAGTGTGTGGGAATAGCTTGGGCAAAGCCGAGTTACCATCAACCTCATCCTCTCTTGTTGCTCGGTCTTCTCACTTCTTTAGGTTAGTTTCTTTCGCACTCATGAGTCAATCGAGTCTATCCCGATCTTCCTAGAGTTCGGATGACCATTCAGGTAGGGATCATGGGTCCGAGGTAGCTAGTTCCTCGGGTAGGTTCGAAGAACGTGAAGTTTCAGACTATGGCCCTTTTAGGATAAATTTCGTTCTCACCTTGGAGGACTTAGAGTTCACAAAGCTAAAGTACCAAGTTCCTGATGACTTCAGGCTAGAGGTTGCCGATCTCGGAGAGCATATAGCTCTTCCTCATCCAGGCCGTGTTGGGGTTTGCGAGGAATCCCTGAAGGCTGTCCTTAGGTTTCCATTCCACTTCTTAGTCGTTGAGTTTCTAAATTTGTATAGAATTACTTTTTGTAGCATGGTGCCGAACTCCAGGCGACTACAATTAGGCCTCCAACGTTATTAGATGCCGAGGAGGAGATCATAGGGCGACGTTTTGGTTTCGCTCCTCCTCCGTTGTCCAAGCTCCTCACCGATGAGAACTTATTGAAGATCGGACTGATTCCAACCGATCCGAAGAGTAAGTGATTCTTCTCATTCCATCTTATTTAGCTCATCCTTTTTGTCATCACCATCAATGCTTATCGAGCTTTTATCTTTTGGTGCAGTAATGAATCCGATCGACCTCGAAGCCGTTCATCGGGCAGCAAAGAAGAGGAAGGCTAGCACAACCCCTGCTCCCAAATGTGGCCGATCAGAGGCCGTCCTTGCCCAATCCGCAGTTGGGGGTTCCTTAAGGCCAATCAATGTCCCAAGGAAAGAAAGCTCGATGATGGCGAAGAACGTGGTGCCGCTACGATCCGCTGCTCCCATGGAGCTTACCCCCCGAGCTTCCACCTCCTCCTTGAAAAGAAGCTTGGGTGGGCCCAAGATCTCCATCCGGATGTCCACCCGTGGGTCCGATCCCTCAGTGGATACTTCTCCAGTCGAAGTTGCCTTAGATATCGAGGACAAAACGATGGCATCGATGATTATCATGCTGCCTGATCCTTGCTGAAATCTATTATCCTCCTGACTAAGGTCCAAAACTTTTAAGAGACAGGGGGGCATTCCGAATTCAAGATTCATACGACTCCCTTCTTCGGGTACTTATAAGTCATCTCACGCCATTCACTTATCTTCGGTTGATCTTATCCTCTGTTAACAATTTTTGTTCTTTTGCAGCTCCTCCATCATATGGAATTTTGCCAAGGTGATCAGGAAGGTTTGGTGCCTCTCTAAAGAGGTCGAGGAGAAAGCCGCCCAAGCCAACTAAAAGATGGACGATGCCCAACTATCCCGACTGAAGGTCGAGGATGAAAATAGGTCGCTGAAGGAGGAGATTAAGCGACTGGAGGCTGAGCTTGTCAAAGCTCGGCTCGACGCCAAGGCTCGACTGCTGGCGGAGAAGGAAGCCAGCAAGGGTTGGATAGAAACCGCCAAAGTCGAGGCGTTCGAGGCATTTCGATCTTTGTCTGAGTTCCACGACATCAAAGCGGAATTTGCCTTGGCATCCTACTTGTAGGGGAGAGAAGATCTAAAGGAAAAGATGAATAGGCTCTATCCTGACCTGAACTTGGGCCTCCTTGTATCGAATGACGAAGCTGAGGAGGTAGAAGGTAGAGAAATTTAGATGGACGACCTCTTCAGCCCCACCCATGAGGATCACATTGCCGAGGATGCAGCATCGATTCCACCTCCAGCAGTTATTGTCCTCCCCGATCAGGCAGAGGTCGGTGAATCTGGATCTCCAGAGGGAGCTATGTAAATTTGCTCGGGCATATTCGAGCTCTATTTTTGGTCGGCCTATTTCGTCAACCTCGGCAACTACCGAGGTACTTTTGTGAAGGCCAACCTTTTTTTGTAAATGTTTTTCTTTTTGAATGAAAGCATAGTTTTTCTTTCCAAGTCATAGAGGTCGGTCATTGTGCATGAGTATTATTGATGTTCTATGCTTGGTCTTCATTCTTCTCTAGAGTGTAGATCAGCTGAGTTCTTAGAACGGCCAATCATAAGAACGAATTTGCAAGAAGTTAGGATCAAAAGTAGTTCATCAGTCTCAATGCTTAGAGACGCATTCTATTCCTTGGCCATAACCGAGGAATGTAGGATGGCGGGTGTCAAAGGTGCATCCTATTCCTTGGCAATAGTCGAGGAGATGGGTTGGCGATAACTAGGGGTGCGTCCCGCTCTTTGACCAAAATCGAGGGGATGCGAAGGCTGGAGATTTGTTCCACTCCTCAGTTGTAGCCAAGGATCGTGTGTTGGTGGATTTTGGAGATGTATTCCATTCCTCGACCGTAGTCAAGGATCGCACATTAGCAGATTCTTGGAGATGCATTTCGCTCCTCAACCATAGCTGAGGAGCACACGTTGATGGATTCTTGGAGACGCGTTCCACTCCTCGACCATAGCTGAGGAGTACTCATTGCCGAATCTTGGAGGCGCATTCCATTCCTTGACCATAGCCGATGATCGCACGTTGGTGAATTCTTGGAGATGCATTCCACTCCTCGACCATAGCTGAGGATCGTGCATTGATGGATTCCTAGAGATGCATTCCGCTCCTCGATCATTGCTGAGGAGCATGTGTTGGTGGATTCTTGGAGATGCGTTCCACTCCTCGATCATAGTTAAGGAGCATGCATTGGCGAATCTTGAAGACGCGTTCCATTCCTTGATCGTAGTCGAGAATCGTGCGTAGGCAAATTCTTGGAGATGCATTTCGTTCCTCGGCCATAGCTGAGGAGCGCGCATTAGCGAATCTTGGAGATACGTTCCATTCCTCGATCGTAGTTGAGGATCATGCATTAATGGATTCTTGAAGATCGATGTTGTAAAAATATTATTTATCATTGAAGGAAAAATCAAAATAAAAATTATAGCTTAAGGATAATATCTGTGCAAGTTATCAGCATTCTAGGTTCTTGGGATTATTGTCTCATCCAGTCGATAGAGAAGATAAAAACCTGGCCAAACTATCTCGGCCACCTTGTATGGTCCTTTCCAGTTTGGTGATAGCTTCAACCGCTCGGTGGGATGGTAGATCTCAACTCGATGAAGAACTAGCTATTCGATCAGGAATGACTTTTCTTTAACTCAGAAATTATAGTACCGAGCTACTCTCTATTGATAATTGGCCATCCGGATCTTAGCTCGTTCCTGAGTTTCTTCTAATAAATCTAAAGTTATCCTCATTCCAAATGAGTTTCTATTCTCATCGAATTCTTCAACTTGAAGTGTGGGCAGACCAATCTCCAAAGGTATCATGACCTCTGTTTCGAAGGCTAGCATGAAGGGCGTCTCTCTGATCGAGATCCGTTGGGTTGTGCGGTATGTCCAAAGGACATTATATAACTCTTCAACCCACAGTCCCTTAGCCTGACTGAGGTGAGCTTTTAGATCTTGTAGTAAAGTTCTGTTCATTACCTCAGCTTCACCATTGCTTTGAGGATGACCTATTGATGTCAGTCTATGTGAGATTCTAAAGTCGTTGCAGAATCCCATAAACCTCGGGTTGTCAAACTGCCGCACATTGTCAGTTATGATAGCTCATGGTAGTCCAAATCGATAGATAATCGATTTTTAGATAAAATCCCAAACTTTGATCTTGATAATAGTCGCCAATGCCTCTACCTCCATCCATTTAGTAAAATAGTCTATTATGTCAAGTATAAATTTCTTCTATACCATAGCAATAGGAAATGGTCTGAGGATGTTCATCTTCCATTGGGCGAAGGGCCATGGTATGGTGATCAGAGCCAATGGAGTTGAAGGTCAGCGCTGAATATTAGAAGTCCTTTGGCAGTGATCGCGCTTGTTCATCAGATCGACAACATTTTTTTGCTTGGTCGATCAAAAATATTCTTGTCTCAATATCTTATGAGCGAGAGCCTTGCCCCTCAGGTGATTGCTGCAGACTCCTTAAACTTCTCGTAGAACATAGTCTACTTCGGAGGGATAGAGGTATCTGAGCAATGGTAAGGTGACGTATCTTTTGTATAGCTTTTTCTTATTGACGAGGTACTGTAGAGCAAGATGCCTCAACTTCTTGGCTTCATCCAAATCAGCTGGTCGAGCGTCGTCTTATAAGTAGCATAGAATTGGATCTATCCAGTTTAGCTCTGGATCAGCTTGCATTACTGGAGCTTTTTCGATGCTCGGCTTCTCCAGTACTTCCATATATGAGCTTCTTTTTAAGTCTGTTGCACCAAGGGTTGCAAGCTTAGATAAAAGATCTTCTTGAATATTTTCTATCCTAGGTACTTGCTGAACATCCATGGTAGAGAAGCTGGACACTAAGTCTTTTAATCTTTTATAGATATTTAATCATGTTCGGTTCCCAAGCTTCATATTCTTCTTAAACTTGACCAACGATTAGCTGTGAGTCGCTATAAACTCTAAGATGTCGAACCCTCATTTCTTTTGCCATCCTAAGATCTGCTATCAATGCTTCATACTCGGCTTCATTATTGAAGGCCGAAAAATCAAAATGCAGAGTGTACTCCGCTACTACTCCCTCTGGGCTAGTTAAGATCAACTCGGCTCCTGTGTCTATAGTATTCGAAGATCCATCAATATGCAGAACCCAACATTCGTCAATCGTAGGAGCTATCACATTGCTTAGTTCCTCATCCTGAATTGTGCACTCCAGGATGAAGTCTGCTAATACCTGTGCCTTAATGGATGGCCTCGATAAATATTTGATGTCGAATTCTTTCTAGCACAATAGTCCATTTGGCTAATCGTTCCGAAGTATCCGATCAATATAGTACCAACCTGATAGGTTGATCGATAAGAACAACAATAGTGTGTGCTTGAAAATACGGACGTAGCTTCTTCATAGATATTAAGAGAGCATAGACAATCTTTTCTAGCTTCATATAGCTGATCTTGGCATCGTGAAGTACCCGGCTTACATAATAGATTGGCTTCTGCATCTTGACTTCCTATCGGATGAGAATCGAGCTAATTACCGAAGAAGAAACAACCAAATATAAGTACAATACTTCTTCGGGCTCTAGCTTGCTTAAAAGAGGAGAGTCGAGATATTTATTTAGGTCATCAAAAGCTACTTGACATTTGTTTGACCATTGAAAATTCTTCGATTGTTTAAGAGCTTTAAAAAATGGAAGACTCTTCTCTACTGATTTTGATAAAAATCTATTTAGGACTGCAATTCTTCCAGTAAGCCTCTGCACCTCTTTGATCATCCTCGGGGGCCTCATCTCTTGAAGAGCTTGAATCTTTTTTAGGTTAGCCTCGAACCCTCGCTGCGACACCATAAAATTAAGAAATTTTTTGAAAGTGACACCAAAGGCGCAGTTGTCTGGATTGAGCTTCATCTAAAAGCATCGTAGTGTGGAGAACATCTCTTATAGATCGATAATATGATGCTCGATAGCGCTGCTTTTAACCAGCATATCATCCACGTACACCTCTATATTTCTGTCGAACTATGCTTTGAAGAGTTTGTTCATAAGTCGTTGGTAGGTTGTCCCTACATTTTTAAGGCCGTATGGCATAACTCTGTAACAAAAAAATTCTTGGTCAGTTATAAAAGAGGTCTTCTCCTCATCTTCGAGTACCATTTGGATCTGGTTGTATCTTAAGAAAGCATCCATGAATGATAGAAGCTGATATCTTGAAGTTGCATCCACCAGCTGATTTATACGAGGAAGAGGATAGCTATTTTTCGGACATGCTTTATTGAGGTTGGTATAATCGATACACGTGCGTCATTTTTCGCTAGCCTTTTTCACGAGGACGACATTAGCCAACCACTTCGAATATTGAACTTCTTGGATGAAATTGACTTTTAGGAGTTTATCAACTTCTTTTTGTATCGCCTTCTGTCACTCAGGGGCGAAATTTCATTTCTTCTGTCTGATCGGACGATAGTTCAGGTCCACATTAAGTTGGTGAACTATGACCTGTGGATTGATGTCGGGTATATCGGATGCCAACCAAGCAAATACATCGGCATTTGCTCATAAGAACGAGATGAGATGTTGGCTATCCTCTTTACATAAATGAGAGCCGATCCTTACAACTTTATTCGGATCATTTTTAATCGGCACCTGGATTAGCTCTTCCACTAGATACCCTCTCTGCTCAGTCTATTCGTCCCGTACATCAATTCATTCACAATCTATTCTTCAAGCATTACTCCTCATAGTGTCGCCATATAACATTCCTTTGCGACCGACTGATTTTTTCAAAGCTCACCAATTCTACCTAGAGTCAGAAACTTCATCTTTAGATGATAAGTCGATACTATTGCTTGGAGGGCATTCAATCCTGACCGACCTAAAATAACATTATAAGCCGATGGGCTAATCACCATGAAGTAAGTTATTTCGACCATGGCCTGTCTCAAAATTTGATTGGCTTTTATTATTAATGTAATAGTACTTTCCATCAGTACCGTATTACTAGAGAATCCAACCAGAGATATATTCCTCTTCGTCAACTGCCAGGATCTAAATTCATCCAAACAAAGGCATTGTAAAACAAGACGTCTACTGAATTTTCATTATCAATAAGGACTCGATGTACATCATAATTTAAAATATTCAGAGCAACAACTACAAGATCATCGTGTGACTGATTTATTTCTTGTAGGTCATCTTCATTGAAGGTGATCTCATCACCGACCCTCCTTTTCTTCGATCCTTCCTCTTTAGATTGGGCCTATTCCAAGGTACTTCTAGTGAGATGCCCCCCGAGTGATCATCCCAATTTTTTCTACTGCCAGCTGCTCCTTGTGAGGATCTTCTTGTCTTGGTTGCTCTCCTCATGGGTGTGCCGAGATCTGCCGTTCATTAATACAATGCCGGAGTCAACCTCGTCTGATTAATGCTTCTATTTTCTCTTTGAGCTACCAGCATTCTTCAATATCATATCCATGATCACGGTGGTATCTGCAATATTTTTTTGGATTTCTCATTCGAGCATGTGTCACCATTTACTTCGATCGCGCTATATTTTTTTGTTGTTCAATCTCCATTAAGATTTGAGTCCAATGAGTGTTAAGGGGAGTATAACAGTGGAATTTTTGAGGAGGTGTCCTTGATCGGCACCAAGGTTTAGGAGATGTAGGTCGGTCATTTCGGGGTGGAGTTCATGAACGACGAGGTCGCTGTTCCTCGCCACATGTTGCACACACCGATAGTCCTTTTTGTTCTCCAACTTTTGAGTCGACTGTGATCCACCACCAAGGTTGCCTTCTTGCTGGTCCCAAGGTTCCTCGGTTTGGGCATATCTCTCTGCTCGCTCCAGCATTTCAGCAAAATTCCTTGGATAATCCAAGTTTAGGAAAAAGAGAAGATCGTTCTGGAGAAGCCCGACTTTCAAAGTTGTCATTACTACGGACTGATCCAAATTCTGAACTTTCAAGGTAGCTGCATTAAAGCGGTTGATGTCTTTCCTAAGAGGTTCATTCTCGTGTTGTTTGATGCTTACAAGAAAATTTGAATTTCGGCACTGCCAATGACTGCTAACAAAATGGGCAACAAATTGTTGGCTCAATTGGTTGAAGGAATCTACGAACCCTGGCTGTAGATTAGAATACCAATGTTGAGCTACCTTTCTCAAAGTTGAAGGAAAGGTTCGGCACAAGAATGCATCACTAGCTCCTTGCAGATGCATAAGGATGCGGAAGTTATCCAGATGATCGATGGGATCGACGGTCCCATCATACGGCTCCATCTATGGTATCTATGGAGGCAGTGGCTCATCCATGATCTTTCGGGTAAATGAAGGATTGATATTGAACCCAAGATCATCCCTTATTGCTTCGGTGCTTGCAACACGTCCAGCTGCTATTGCATTTCTAGGAGCTCTTTCTCCATGTCATCTTCCCGGATAGTCGGCATCGATGAGATACACGGCTCGAGATAGAATCTCTCCTAAAAATTATAGTGGGAGATCATGCAAGTCTTCATTGGGGAGGACTTATGGTCGGCTATGACACCTGGCTTCAGCCCTTGGGCTTCCAAGACGCTGTTCGACCGATCTTCCACGGTGTGGTCCTAGATTTTCTCCGGGCGAGCGAGGCTCGCTGGCCTACTATATTTCTCTTACAGCAGTTGAGAGTGTCTGCACTTGCTGAACCAACGTATTGTATTGTTCTTGAGAAATCGTCGGGGCTACAGGTGGATTCTCTTGAACCAAGGGAGGTGCATTGGTCGGTTGAGCATCATTGGTTTGTCTCCCATCGGGATGCTAAGAAGTATTTGATGCTCCTCTGCGAGTCTTTATAATATCTAGTGACTAGTTTTCTCCTCTAAAAAAATTGGGTCTTAAAATCAATCGAGGTTCCTTCCTCTAGTACCAAGTGTTGCTCCTGAATCTTCTTGCCTAAGATTGGCTGTCAAGAAACTTATGGCTGAGGAACAACTGCTGCTCAAGCTTCGCCTGAACTCCTGCATAGAAGTCTTCACTAGGGATTTCTTCGATGAAGATTTTTCAACACTCAAGTTAGGAGACTGGAGAACAACGAGAGAAGAAAGCGTCGAAAAATGAGTGCGTACCTGAAGAGTCTCAGAGTCCCTTTATTTATAGGAGAGGAATTAGAGTCGTATGCATTTCAGACTCTAATGATCTTCCAAATTTATCGCTCCAAATTGATTCAAAAGATATTTTACCTTTTCTAGAAGACGGGATTGCGAGGAACTCCTATGTAATTCAGATTTTCCTAATTTGGGGAGAGCACGGATCTGGCAAGTGGTGATACCTCGATAATGAGCGATCAATAATAGATTCGTTCGAAAATTGATCAGCTAGAACCAACCAATATTGCATAAATTGGATGTGGATCACTTTTCTCCGACCAACATTGACGAGTTTTTTGGCGATAGCTCGACCAAATTCGATCTATAGCGATCCGTCAGTAAACCAACATCCTATCGCAGAAGCCGATCATATGCGGCCAGCCTATTGTGATAGGTCGGTATAGGTCGAGGAATGTTAAACCGAGGATGAGCTATAGTCAACCAACATATCTTATAATACAGCGCCAAGAAGTAAACCTCAGTAGGTCGACATTAGCAGACCTACGGCAAGACGTTCTTAAAAATCATCCGATCGAAACCAATCTATAGTGAATCATGAGTAAATGAACAGCCTCCATCGAACTTCAGTAGCTAATATATATTGTGCCAAGGTTGAGAGCTATAGCCATTCCATAACAGAACATATAAGTACAGCATGAACAAAAAAGAAGCAGGAGATCCATATTCTGAGATATCAAACACAGACTGTTGGGGATAAACCCCGCTCCTGCCAAATTCAAGTTCGGTGCACAATCCGATGCAGCCAATAGCCATGGAAGAGCTTCAGCGGATGCGTCTTAGCCGAACTCCTCAGTGGTCGGGCCTCAGCCGAAGTCCTTCAACCGACTGAACTCTCCAGCGGCCGAGTTTCATACTCCCAATGGCCGAATTCCTCAGCAGGCGAGTCTTAGCCGAACCACTTAGTGGCCGAACTCTTTCTGATTGCCCAATCGTCGGGCTCCAGTCAGACTCCTGTAAAAGCTGAACTCTCTCCACATCGTTACAGCCAGGCGCCTGTGGAAGCCGAACTCCCCTAAAGCCTCCTCTCCAATGATCGAGCTTCTACAGAAGCTGGACTTCCTCCGGATTTCTCCAATGATCGAGCTTCTATGGAAGCCAGACTTCCTGCGGATTTTTCCAACGATCGAGCTTCTACGAAAGCCGGACTCCCTACAGACTTCTCAATGGCCGAACTTCTTATGATGGATTTCTGCAGGCGATCTCGCTACGGTTACACGACAATAACGACCGACATTTATCGACAATAATGATCAACATTTATCAACAATAACGACCGACATTTATCGATAATAACGATCGACGTTTATCGATAATAATGATCGGCAATAACGATCGGCATTAACCAAGACTGTTATAGCAAGCTCCCTCTATAAAAGGACCCTCCGAATACACTTACGCCAGGTTCTGAAAATCCTTTTCTCTTCCTCTATACTCTACCGAGCACTCTATTCCTGTTGGCCGAAACTAACTTGAGCATCGGAGGATCTTGCCGGAGCCACCTTCCCACCGACTTCGAACAAAACTTTGTTTTGGCAGGTCCCCGACGGCGACTTCATCGGCCTCAACTCCGACGAACTCCGACGATGACTAATTTCTGCGTCAACAGATTGGTGCTAGAAGGAGGGCACCGGCAAAGATTCCTCTCTTAAAGGAAGCCAGAGTTCCTTTGTTCTTAAAGAAGTGCTCAAGAAATCTCTCTTCCTCTTAATTCAAATTTTCTTCCAAAGAGAAAAGATGCCCCCTAGGAGAGCCTCTACCCAGAGATCGGCGGCCTCCATAGCCCGATCCCATTCGAGTCCGTCCGCTCCTGCTCCAGCCCAAATGACCCAGGCTCATTCTGCAGCCCGACGATTGGCAGCCTCCGCGGCCCGATCCCGTCCGGGTCCGTTCGCTACCGCTCCAGCCCCGGCGGTCCAGGATCAGTCTGTGGCTGTGGTAGACATTGAACAGTTCAACCTGCTCGTCCAGCAGATTCGTGGCCTCACTGAGGCAGTTCAGGTAGTGTAGGCCATGCACCAGCAGGCCACCGTACCAGTTTAACTGGCGTAGGATTCTCCAAAACCATGTGGTCCAGTCCAGAGGCAATCGACATGGGCTACCCGACCTCCAATCCTCGAAAAAGGAAGGCAACGGAAGAAGAGCCCTTGTTCGGACCGCAACTCATCCTAGGGAGAAGCTTTGCACCCATTTAGTAGGAAGAGTTTGGAGATAAGAGACCGTAAAGATCTTCTAGATCGAAGGCTCTTAGAAATGAGCCGACGAATCGAAGAACTCCGCCATGCTCCCTCCTCATACGGTAATGAGATCCGAACCGACCCTCCTTTCTTGCAGAAAATCATGCAGGAATCGATCCCGCCGAACTTCAAGCTCCCACAGTTCGAGAGCTATGATGGGACCATCGACCCAGTCGACCACTTGGAAGCCTTTCGAACGACGATGCTGCTCCATGGCGCGTCAGACACCATCCTGTGCCGGGCTTTCCCCTCTATCCTTAAAGGAGCCACCAGGAACTGATACTCGGTGCTCAAGCTGAGTACCATCCTGTCGTTCGACCAAATGAGTCAATAATTCACGGCCCACTTCGTCAGTAGTCGGCATCCACGCCGAAGTTCGGACTCCCTAATGGCCATCAGGCAGAAAGAGGAGGAATCCATCCAGGCTTTCATTTCTCGATTTAATATTGCTACGCTAGAGGTCCGAGACCTGGACCAGTCGGTTGCCATGGCCGCTCTTAAAAGCGGCCTTTAGAAGAACAACTTATTGTTCTCCTTGGAAAAGAAGCATCCCAGGGACTTTGCCGACATGCTGACTCGGGCCGAAAGTTATGCCCGGGCAGAGGAGGCCTTCAAGGCTAAGGACGGTGAAGTTGGCGGTAAGTGGCTAATCGGTAGGCTAGATAGATCTACCGAAGAAAGAAAGCGGACTGAAGCTCGGCCGCATTCTCGGACTCCCCCTGGTCGCGAGTGAGCCCGGACTCCTCCTCAAGCTCGAAAGCGGGGAAGCCCTAATGGAAGGATGCACCGAGGTTCTTCTCAGCCCCGAAGTTCTCTCCGACGATGATGATTTCACAACTACACCCCCCTTAACACCCCGAAGACTCAAGTTCTGATGGAGATCCGAGAACGACTTCCAAGATCAGAGAGAATGCGTTCCCACCCTAACAAGCGCAATCCCAACAAGTTCTGCCTTTACCATCGTGACCACGGTCATGACACTGAGGAGTGCATTCAACTCCAAGACGAGATCGAAGAGCTCGTCAGACGAGGCAGACTAAGCCAATTTCTTCGAAGACGGCCTGAGGAGAGGGAAGATCGGTCGAGAGCGCTACCGCCAAGTGGGAAAAACCAACAAGAAGATCAGCCGTCCCTTGGCGTCATCAATACTATCTTAGGGGGACCTCAGCAAGGAGAAACCAGCAGGTCGATGAAGAAGTGGAGGATCATGGAGCCTTTAGCCTTCACCGAGGAGGACGGTCAGGGAATCCAATTTTCGCATAATGACGCGATTGTAGTTTCGTTGAATATTGCTGACTACGATGTATGCCACATTCTGGTAGATAATGGAAGCTCAGCTGATGTGTTGTTTTACGATGCCTTCTCAAAAATGTCCCTACCTGACGATTGATTGGGGCCGATGAATTCTCTGCTGGTAGGATTTGCTGGCGACACCGTACCAGTCGAAGGTATAATAACTTTGACCGTAGCAGCAGGGCAGCGCCCAAAGCTGGCCAAAGCTCGGGTCGACTTTCTAGTCGTAAAGACCCCGTCCGCCTATAATGCGATTCTTGGCCGACCTGGTTTAAATGCACTCCAGGTGGTAGTGTCGACTTATTACTTGAAGATGAAGTTCCCTACGAGCCATGGGGTCGGAGAAGTCAGAGGAGACCAGGCTCTAGCGAGGTATTGCTACTCGATCGTCTTGTATAAGGAAGATCAGCCCGACCCCTGTCTTGTTGATGGACTGGACATCCGCGACGACCTCACTGAAGAACAAGGTGAGCCTGCAGAGGACCTCGTCTCTGTGTCCTTGAATGACGGAAGCTCGGAGCATATGGTGCAGATCGGCTCCAACCTGACGGCCGACGTTTGGGAGCAGCTCGTCCCTTTCCTCAGAAGGAACACGGACGTCTTCGCTTGGACCCCAGCGGATATGCCAGAAATCAATGCCGAGGTCATGGAACATCGGCTGGCCGTCGATCCAAAACACCGGTCGGTAAGAGAAAAGCTATGCCAACATATCCTGGAGAGGCAGAAGCGATCGCTAAAGAAGTATATAAACTTCTCAAAGTCGGACTAATCCGGGAAGTTAACTATCCAACCTGGGTTTCGAACGTAGTTCTTGTCAAGAAAGCAAATAACAAGTGGAGGATGTGCGTCGACTTCAAAAAGCTGAACAAGGCTTGTCCAAAGGATAGTTACCTCCTGCCCAGGATCGATCAGTTGGTGGATGCAACCTCGGGTCATGAGCTCCTCACCTTTATGGATGTCTTTTCTGATTACAACCAGATACGCATGGTGCCTGAAGACGAAGAAAAGACCGCCTTCATTACTAACCGAGGTCTTTATTGCTACAAGGTCATGCCTTTTGGACTCAAGAACACAGGGGCAACATACCAGCATTTGGTCAATAAAATTTTCAAGGAGCAGATCGGCCGCAACATGGAGGTGTACGTAGATGACATGCTCGTCAAAAGCTGAGCTTCAGCAGACCATCTGGCCGACCTTGAAGAGACCTTCGGTGCACTCAGAAAGCACAAGATGAAGCTGAACCCAACCAAATATGCCTTTGGTGTAACCTCCGAAAAATTTCTTAGGTTCATGGTGTCGAGATGTGGAATCGAGGCAAACCCGCAGAAAATCCGAGCTATTCAGAAAATGACCACTCCAAAGACGATCAAGAAAGTTCAGCGCCTGGCCGGGAAGGTGGCATCCCTAAATCGCTTCATCTCAAGGTCGGTTGAACGATGCATGCCCTTCTTCGAGGTTCTCAGACGACCAAAGGACTTCAGCTGGATGGTGGAGTGTCAACAAGCATTCGAGGAGCTCAAAAACTACCTCGGCACGCCCCCGCTACTGGCAAAACCTGAACCTGCGAAAGAATTATTCCTGTATCTAGCTGTCTCCTCGGTGGCCCTGGCAGCAATCCTCATCAAGGAAGAAGCAAAGACGCAACGATCGATCTACTACGTGAGCCGAGTCCTAAGGGACGCGAAGACCAGATACTCTAGGATAGAAAAATTGGCTTACTGTCTCGTAATTGCTGCCAGGAGGCTCCGACCTTACTTTCATAAGCACACCATAACGGTCCTCACGGACCAACCAATAAAAGCAGTTCTCCATCGAGCAGACGCTTCCAAAAGAATCGCAAAATGGGCAATCGAACTCATGGAGTTCGACATCAACTACCGGCCCAGGCCATCAATCAAGGCCCAGATACTGGCAGATTTTGTACTGGAATGCACCATTCCAGACGAAGCCGAGCTTGAATCAAGCGAGACAGATACAAAAGAAAGATCGAGCCTTGACGAAGCCGAACCATCGCAGCCAAACTTTCCCGAGGAAAGCGCCGACCTCTCTTAAGGCTCCTAGGCTCTGCACGTGGACGGTTCATCCAACTCCGTTGGAGCTGGTGTGGGGCTGGTCTTGGTCAGCCCCGAGGGAGTCACCGTCGAGTATGCGCTGTGCTTCGAGTTTTCCGCTACCAACAATGAAGCTGAATATGAAGCACTGATTGTCGGATTAAAGATAGCAAAGAAGCTAAAAGTAGATCGGCTTCGAGTCTACAGTGATTCCCAATTAGTGGTCGGCCAAGTTGACGGCAACTTCGAAGCACGAGAGGAAGGCATGGCAAGATACCTCGGGAAGGTGAGAAATTTGACCCCGGCCTTCGGCAGTTTTGGCATTCAGCACATCCCAAGGATAGAAAATGCGAGAGCCAATTTTCTCTCCAAATTGGCCACTTCGGCTCCGACCGAACTGCCCAAAGAAGTATTTCTGGAAACTCTGAAGTATCCGACCATAGAGGAATCTCAGGACATCCTATAGATGGAATTCGAGCCCAGCTGGATCGATCCATTGGTCGCCTATCTTAAAGAGGGGGTTCTTCCTCATGATCGAAAAGAAGCTCGGAAGCTCAAGAATCAGGCCTCCCGCTACGTCTTATATGAAGGCAAGCTGTATAAAAGGTCGTACTCCCTCCTATTGTTGAGATGCCTCCGACCTTCAGAGGCTAACCTCGCACTATGGGATGTGCACGAAGGACTTTGCGAAAGCCACATAGGAGCAAGGTCTTTATCGCAAAAGCTACTTCGGCAAGGGTACTACTGGCCAACCTTATTTCGCGATTCTGTGGAATATGTAAAGAGGTGCGATCGCTGCCAGAAAAATGCTAATGTGCATAGGCGACCGACATCCGAACTCACTCCGCTCAGCTCACCCTGGCCGTTTGCGCAATGGAGAATGGATATACTCGGCCCCTTCCCAATGGCATCGGGATAGCGGAAGTTCCTCCTGATCGCGATTGACTACTTCACCAAGTGGGTCGAAGCCGAACCACTCGCAAAAATTACCGAGGTCAAGGTGCAGGACTTTGTCTGAAAATCACTAGTTTGTCGGTTTGGCCTACCCCGAACCCTTATAACCGACAATGGGCGACAGTTCGTCGGGGCTAGGTTCGCCGAGTTCTGTGAAGGATTAAACATCTCCCACCGCTTCACCTCTATGGCTCATCCGCAGGCTAATGGGGAAGCTGAGATAACCAACCGGACCTTGCTGCAAGAAATCAAAGCGAGACTCGATAAGGCAAAAGGGGCCTGGGTGGACGAACTCTACCATGTCCTCTGGGCATACCGAACTACTCAGAGGGTGCCAACTGGAGAAACACCCTTCGCTTTGGCCTTCGGTACTGAGGCAGTTATCCCGGTCGAGCTTAAGCTCCCTTTTGCACTAGTCGTGGGCTTCAATGAGCAGCACAACCCCCAAGACCTCAGAGTCAACCTCGACCTTCTGGAAGAAAAGAGGGAGGAAGCCCGCATCCAGATGTCAGCCTATAAACAGAAGGTGGCTCGGTACTACAACTCCAGGGTTAAAAGTAAGACGTTCAGAGTGTGGGACTTAGTGCTCCGACGAGCCGCTGTCACTCAGCCTCAGAGTCAAGGGAAGCTCGCCCCAAATTGGGAAGGTTCGTATGAGGTGATGGAAGTTATCCGACTCGAAACTTATCGCCTGAAGGAACTCGGAGGGATAATGCTTCCCCGACCATAGAACTCAGAAAATCTGAGGATGTATCATCAGTAAATTTTCTTCAAAAATTTTTTTGCTCTGCATTTTTGATTTTTGGCACAAGGATTACGGGATGGCAAGAGAAAAATGAGTAAAAATAGCCCGTTAGGAATAAGAGGAAGACCTCGTCCTAACGCGAGCAAAGTCGAAGGCCTCGTTCACAAAGGACGAGACGGGGGGAGAGGCTCGGACGATAGTTCGCATGTGCCCCCACAGCCCATTAGGAATAGAAGGAAGACCTCGTCCTAATGCGAGCAAAGTCGAAGGCCTTGTTCACCTTAGATGAGACGGGGGGAGAGGTTCGGACGACGGTCCGCATGTGCCCCCACAGCCCGTTAGGAACAGGAGGAAGACCTCATCCTAACGCGAGCAAAGTCGAAGGCCTCGTTCACCTTAGACGAGATGGGGGGAGAGGTTCGGACGACGGTCCGCATGTGCCCCCACAGCCCGTTAGGAACAGGAGGAAGACCTCGTCCTAACGCGAGCAAAGTCGAAGGACCTCGTTCACCTTAGACGAGATGGGGGGAGAGGTTCGGACGACGGTCCGCATGTGCCCCCACAGCCCGTTAGGAAACAGGAGGAAGACCTCGTCCTAACGCGAGCAAAGTCGAAGGCCTCGTTCACCTTAGACGAGATGGGGGAGAGGCTCGGACGACGGTCCGCATGTGCCCCCACAGCCCGTTAGGAACAAGAGGAAGACCTCGTCCTAACGCGAGCTAAATCGAAGGCCTCGTTCACCTTAGACGAGACAGAGGGAGATGGACGATGCTCCGAATGTACCCCCACAGCCTGCTAGGAACAGGAGGAGGACCTCGTCCTAACGCAAGCACCCGCATCAACCTCAGCTAGAGGAGATAAGATCTCCTCCGAGCGACCCTATCAACCTCGGTCAAATAAGGTCCCCCCCGAGCGATTGGGCTGACCTCGGCTGAAGAGCGCCAACTTCGACCTCGACAAGAGATAGAATTTTTTTCAAGTGACCGAATCAACCTCGGCTAGAGAGCCTCAACTTCAGCATCAACTTTAGCCAAAGATAAAATCTGCCTCGAACTTCGACATAGACCGACACAAGGCCCAGAAGAAAACTTCGACAGTCGCCCTGTCTGCACTCCCTTCCTTCAAGTTTCGAACTCGAAAGTGGGGGGGGCTAGTGTTGGGGATAAGCCCCGCTCCTGCCAAAGTCAAGTTCGGTGCCCAGCCCGATGCAGCCAATAGCCACGGAAGAGCTTCAGCAGACGCGTCTTAGCCGAACTCCTCAGCGGCCGGGCCTCAGCCGAAGTCCTTCAACTGACCGAACTCTCCAGCGGTCGAGTTTCATACTCCCAGCGGCCGAATTTCTCAGCGGACGAGCCTTAGCCGAACCACTTAATGGCCGAACTCCTTCTGATTGCCCAATCATCGGGCTCCAGTCAGACTCCCGCAAAAGCTGAACTCTCTCCACATCGTTACAGCCAGGCGCCTGCGGGAGCCGAACTCCTCCAAAGCCTCCTCTCCAACGACCAAGCTTCTACGGAAGTCGGACTTCCTGCGGATTTCTCCAACGATCGAGCTTCTACAGAAGCCGAACTTCCTACAGACTTCTCAATGGCTGAACTTCTTATGATGGATTCCTGCAGGCGATTTCGCTATGGTTATACAACAATAACGACCGGCATTTATCGACAATAACGATCAGCATTTATCGGCAAAAACGACCGACGTTTATCGGCAATAACGATCGGCATTTATCGGCAATAACGATCAACATTAATCAAGACGGTTACAGCAAGCTCCCTCTATAAAAGGACTCTCCGAATACACTTACTTCAGGTTCTGAAAACCCTTTTCTCTTCCTCTATACTCTACCGAGCACTCCATTTCTGTTGGCCGGAACTAACTTAAGCGTCGGAGGGTCTTGCCGGAGCCACCTCCCCACCGACTCTGGATGGAATTTTGTTTTGGCAGATCTCCGACGGTGACTTCATTGGCCTCAACTCCGGCGAACTCCAGCGATGACTAGTTTCTGCGTCACCACAGACTAAAGATTATAAAGTATGGTTGCAGTATTTTCACGTAATTCATGGACCATAATCACAGAAGTCTAGCAGAAAATATCTTATTGAGTTGGATAAATATAACAAATAAGGCTACCATTAGAGGAGAGACAGCATATATGAAAGAATATAAAGAGGCCGGTGATTTGATGTCTGGGTGCATGTGCAATGGGTTGGGAGTGATATAAGATTTGTCTATATTAATTTTTGGGAGCACGGATCCGATGTACCATGTATACAGTCCAGATGCAGACGATGCGATGCATCCTGTGTGTATGATCATTACAGCCGTCCATCATATATTGGATGATATATACGGTGCACCTTACGGTGGCCTCTGGAAGAACAATGGCCTTCCATGATTAAGAGTAAACAAATACTATATTGATGGTTGCCCATGTGAGCGGCGGGGGTGGGAGCCGAGCTTCCAAGGCTTCGCACCGTCCCACTTCAGAAAAGTTTTATCCCACCCTGGGGCAACCGTCTTCCTCACACAAGTCAACACTAGTGAACACAAGTCAATAAACAAAATCCTTCCGTCCTGTCTAGTTTGTTCTCTTCCTTCGCAGGATAGCATTAAGTAACGAATAGCAACGACATGAATAGTCTAGCAACCATTTGAAAATCGCCACGCGTCCTCTTTAGATTAAACAGAGTGAACCGAAGGAGCATTATACCTTCGTTAGGCGTCCCTTCCTTCGGAAGCAAGGTAATGGGGAACTAAACGACGAATCCCCTCGGTTTACATAATGAGTCCCTCTAAGCTTTACCTTCATCGTCTCGGACGCGATTAAGAGAGGGAGAGAGAGAGAGAGGAAGTAAATAGGATAGAGGAGAATGGCCACAGTTGGAGGTGAGGACAACGGCGCCGTTAACGGCGGCGAGTGCCATGATCTCAAGTCGATTCTCGCCGCCGATGAGAGGGATTTCCTCGTCCGTAATAACGGTGATCAGGTACTTAGACCATATTGATTTAGGATTAGACATTTTTTTTAAATGCTCCAAGAAGTTTCTTTCAGCAGATTGATTTAGGATCTAATTCTATTTCCTGCTGCTTTTTTTTTTTTCCCTCTTATGATGATGTGATAATCCGACAACCATGAAAAACACATAATTCCAGCAAGCATTTTACTCGGTTATATTTGAAGTTGTCTAATTAACATTAGTGCTATACCTCCACGAAGTGTACATTTAAACAACTTTATATCTTAATGGATTGGCAATGGCCTAATTCTCCTCTCCCAAAAAAAAAAATATGCTTGAGCAATATTAAATATTTTATTAGAAGAAGAGGTGGATTTGTAATATATATATTTTTGATCTGTTTTGCAATTAGACTCTCATTACACTGGATCTGTATGCGAACAAAATTTAAATGGCCGGTGACTGCTTGCTAGAATATCACATTAACTACGTATCCACAGGAACTTGCAAAAAAATATAAATTAAAATAATTATTGAGTGTTTTATTTGGTATTGCAATCTTTCTTTTAATTAGAAACCATTATTCTTCTGAGACGGTAAGAAATTTGGAGTTGAGTTCTTCAGGTGAAGATCGCCGACCTTGAAGGAAAAGCTGTCGGTCTCTACTTCTCAGCCTCTTGGTGCCCACCTTGTAGGCACTTCACCCCAAAGCTGATTGAAACTTATGGCGAGCTCTCCTCAGAGGGGAAGGACTTTGAGGTTGTCTTCGTGTCAGGTGACAGGGATGAGGATTCATTTAATGGTTACTTTTCAAAGATGCCATGGCTTGCCATTCCATTCTCTGACTCTAAGGCCCGTGATCGCCTTGATGAGCTGTTCAAAGTGGAGGGTATACCCCACCTCGTCATCCTAGGTGCAAGAGCAGAGGTACTTAATGAAAAGGGCGTACAGGCCGTGAGGGAGTATGGCTCTGAGGGGTATCCCTTCACTCTTGAGAAGATCAACAAGCTGAAAGAGGAGGAAGAGGCTGCTAAAAGGGAGCAAACTATTCAGACCGTGCTGGTTTCGCCGTCCCGTGACTATTTGATTTCGAACAATGGAAATAAGGTTAGCTTCATCTTTTTATTGTGGTCTTCTTATATATCCAATGCGTTCCCCATCAAATAGCTATATTCCTGTTATATCACTTTATTGCATCTTTGTCTAAAAGGAGTACCTTCATATTGTTTTAAGTTCTTAAGTAACCATTAGTCCACGGTATTTCCTCTTTTTTCAAAAAAAAATTATTTTGCCTTTCTTAATTATATCCATTTACCAACAGGTGTCTGTGTCAGAGCTTGAAGGAAAGATGGTATGCCTGTACTTCACGATTAATGGTATGAAACCATGCGACGAGTTCAGTCTGGTGCTTGCGAAAATATATCGAAATCTGAAGGAAAGGGGAGAGAGCTTTGAAATTGTGATGGTGTCCTTGGATGAAGAAGAATCATCCTTCAAAGAAGGCTTTGCCACCATGCCGTGGCTTGCTATGCCTTTCCAGGATAAGAGCTGTGAGAAGCTTGTTCGCTACTTTGAACTCAGGACATTACCAACTTTGGTTGTTCTTGGCGCTGACGGGAAGACTCTGCATCACAATATAGCTGAGATTGTGGAAGAGCACGGGGAGGAAGCATGGGAGGGATACCCATTTTCTCAGGAGAAAATGGATCTGCTTGCAGAGAAGGCAAAAGCAAAATTGGAAGCACAGACACTGGAGTCCCTTCTGGTTTCTGGGGAGCTAGATTATGTCATTGGCAAAGATGGTATCAAGGTAAAGATTTTATTCAATGAGCAGTTAATAGCTTAGGCTTGTTCTATGATGAGAGTTCCCGTCTTCTTATTGAAATTCATATTGATAGAGATTTGAATTTTTCTTACTTGTACAAAGGTGGTAAACAACAATTAACTTAAGATGGTTTGAGCCATAGATTCCATGAATCCATGGAAATAAATGGATGGCAAAATATACCACAGCCTTAACCAAAATCCATTATTCTAATTTTCTGGGATCAGCTCTGTTGGTCTATAGTTCCTGTAATAAGAGCTATGTCCTTGTAGTTTCAAACAGCACCATAGCATTCGCATCTTGAAAATTTTAGAGAAATACTTTAAACTCTGAAATAGGGGTGAAACAAGCCGAGCTAAGCCTGGCTTGTTTTATATTTGCTTTGAGCTCAAGCTAGCTCATTTATTTTCGAGCCAAGCTTGAGTTCCTCATAAACAATTTGTTTAAGAATTTCAGTTAGAGTTTAAAACTATTTGAGACTTTTATTTATGTAATAAAAACCCTATGTTTTTATTTATAATTATAATGCATTTTATTCTACATAATATATTGATTTTATTTATATTGAAAATAATGATTAAAATTACATCTGTTATATTTAGTATTTTGTATTGATTTGATCCAATCCTGAATGAGCTAATCTTGGCTCTAGCTTGATTCGTTTCTTGACCGAGGGACCCAAACTAGAGCAAAATTCGAGCTAGATTGCGAGTGGTTGGCTCTTTCGCCAACCTTACTAAAGGATTGCGGGTTAGTATTTATCTTTTAAATTGGAGCAGATGGTATTCATTAATTGATCCTGGTGTGGTCCGAGCGTCCTTGTTCATGCAACCATTAGGCAATAGAATTTGAAATTTGTTCGCTAGTAGCCAACTTTGCATTGATGAGGATTTCTTTTATAAGGAATGCTACCAATTCATGGTTAAGCCTTTCTACTTTCCACAGGTTCCGGTGTCGGAGCTCATAGGGAAGAATATTCTCCTCTACTTCTCAGCAAAGTGGTGTGGCCCCTGCCGTGCCTTCCTACCTAAACTGATAGAGGAATACAGCAAAATCAAGGACAAGGACGGTGCCTTTGAGGTGGTCTTCATTTCCAGTGATCGAGACCAGAATTCTTTTGAGGACTTCTTCTCAGGCATGCCTTGGTTGGCACTCCCCTTCGGGGATGAGCGGAAGAAGTCTTTGAACCGCATCTTCAAAATACGTGGAATCCCTTCCCTTGTTGCCATTGGCCCTACTGGAAAGACGGTCACCACGGATGCGAGACTCCTCTTGATGATCCATGGGGCTGATGCCTATCCATTCACGGAGGAGAGGATCAAGGCGTTAGTGGAGAACAAGGAGAAAACTGGCGAGGAGCGGGGAAAGACCAAGGAAGGATATGTATGTGAGGGGGATGTCTGCCGCAAAGCCTAGGGGTTTGTGATGAAATAAGATGTTTGTGTGTGGTGGGTATCTTTTATTTGGAGTTTTATGCGTGTGAGGAGTTTGTGAGCAAGTCACGCAGGGACCACCTTCGTCGTATGTTTGTGATGTTTTGAATGGAAGATGAAGAGGATGGTTATATGAAAATTGTAGTTTGGTTTTGAATTTGCTCCTGTTACCTAATCATTCTCTCCTCCCTAGATCTTTTTACGAGGGCTATGGATGGTTCCCCTTGGCAATTTCTTGGTTCTGATTTAAAAAAAAAAAAAAATCTACATGGACCTGCATTATAATTTTTGAAGTGTCTTATTTTACTTTGGGCTGCATTGTTTGGAGTGAGCTATTTTTGCAACTAATCTTATTAATAATATAGTTCTTCAACTCGGCTATTGAAGTTTTTCATATACTTGTGCTAATCTTTTGGTTCCTTTGCTTAAATTGTACTTGTTGTGATGCAATTAAATAGCTAATTAGCAAACATTGCAATAGCAAGTGCCAGGCAATGATATAGCACACCCCAACTTATAAGAGTTTGCCAAGTATAGAATATGGTTGTGCTATGATTCGTTGGTGGAACCTGGAATGTGCTTGCAGCTATCATTGCCATGATTCGTTGATGAACTCTTGGCATGACATGCATCGTATTCACAGAAAAGACATTGCTTGAAAAGAATCCTTACGAACAACCAAATACCTAAAATTTCAAAAACTTGAAATATCTTTCTCCTGCAGTAATTAATCACTTTGATTGGTAGACTATGTTTATTTTCTAAAATTTTAACCCATCTAATGTTACATTAGTAATTTTTTTTTGAAGAAAATGTAGTTTACTACTTAATATTTAGATAAAAGTTAAAGAATCAAATGCATAATCAAAGAGTCATGAGTAGTGTAAGAGTCACATAAAAATCTAAAGATTATGTCCTAGTATTCCAAAAGTTACATTAAATAGTTAGGAGTTCTAAACGTCATTTTTGTATTTATTAAAGTTGAGTTCTTAAATTTCTTATATAATTATAAATACGGGGATGAGAGGTCAGTGCAAAATAAAGTACTCAAAAAGGATTATTGTAGAGGACTCCATTTGTAATCTTTTTTTTATAATAGAAGCATTTTCTTGCCCCCAATTTCGGTTGTTCTTCTTCTATGTCTTGGTGTGATTTTGGACTAGTATGAATTTTATATTCCACTATTTTGAAGAAGGATTTCCGAAATCTAGAAAAAATTACTAGAGTCTAATGTTCACACAACCAGCTGACATGCTTATTTACCATAGAGTGGCTTAGATTTCACTCTCCTTCCGAGGACTTATTTTGCTTTCCCTTGTTTTCTCTCCCGTTGTTCTTCTGAATAACGGCCATCCCAATTATAATCGCTACTCGGCCATTGTTGGACCACACCTCAACGATATCTAGATATCCATTTTCATTTGTCCCCCTAAATTAAAAAGCATTGAAAAATATGAAAATTCTGTTCATTATTTATTTTTTTTCACCATACATGTTGATGTTGTAAGAAATAGTGTTAAGCTCTGCTAGCAAAATGCAGATTCTTGCTCCAGCCAATATTTTTGGTTCTACGTGCCCTTACTCTCCATGCGTCACTCAATTGATTTACTTTTGGTAATTACATTCCTTTTTCTTGACTGAATTATCTACACTCCTTCCGCACAAAATTCCTGCATTCCGTCCACTGGAGCCAAAAAAAAAAAAAAAAAAAAAAAAAAACATAGGCGAACCATTCAAAAGTAGCAATGCATTTCTAAGCTATATAAATAATATAATATTAAATTTTAATTAATAACAAATCATGCTGTCAAAGTCTAATATCACACTTGTGGTAATAACCGCTTTAATCATGCTATCATAATCGAGCTAGCCTAACTATTGCCAAGATCGTGGGCGATGACATTAATAAGCATTAATCACCTTTGATCTATTTTTAATGAAGTAATGGCATCTTCTTGAGCAAGCTAATATTTTTGCAATCACCGAGGTGAAATATTTTGGACAATACGGAGACTAATGGCTTCAGTTGATTACCGAGGTCGGGCGATGAAATATTCATTGTATGATCAGCTCTTGCCGCATCCCTTGATCTTTCTAGATCCTGATTTCTTGCAGTCTTTCCAGCTTCCCTCTCTCATTCTCATTCGGTAGCTTGGTGAAAGAGCATTCTATTTGGCGACACCTATGTTTGATAATGTTTTATATGCTTTCATTTTTGTTCCCAACTAGGTTAGAGTGATTGCACTTGATCCAAAAGCGATCGATGGATCCAGTGATTATAAATAAAGCAATTAAGTAAGTGATCGTGGCTTTAACCATCATGCCATCGGCCTTCAGGACCATCCGATAGACTCTCACCTGATCCTCCTAGATCTGCATCGTTCATGAGACAGCAATTATAGTCTCCATAATCTCATCCATGGATCCTTAGTACGCACCGTTCCATCGCCGTTGCCTCGTATCTTTCGTGCGAAAGAATGATTGGCCTTCGATCGACCAGATCGTGGAAGGACCGGTGCGAAGAATCTAACGGAGCGCAAACGGATGGAGCGGATCCGATGCCTTTCCTTTCATTCTATTAATTTTTTTTGGAGTCCGATCTCGCTGGAGAGAGAGGAGTGATGGAGGGTTTCCATATGATGATTTCTTGCAGTCTTTCCAGCTTCCCTCTCTCATTCTCATTCGGTAGCTTGGTGAAAGAGCATTCCATTTTGCGACACCTATGTTTGATAATGTTTTATATGCTTTCGTTTTTGTTCCCAACTAGGTTGAAGTGATTGCACTTGATCCAAAAGCGACCGATGGATCCAGTGATTACAAATAAAGCAATTAAGTAAGTGATCGCAGCTTTAACCATCGTGCCATCGGCCTTCAAGACCATCCGATAGACTCTCACATGATCCTCCTAGATCTGCGCCGTCCATGAGACAACAATTGCAGTCTCCATAATCTTATCCATGGACCCTTAGTACGCGTCGTTCCATCACCGTTGCCTCGTATCTTTCGCGCGAAAGAATGATTGGCCTTCGACCGACCAGATCGTGGAAGGACCGGTGCGAAGAATCTACCGAAGTGCAAATGGATGGAGCGGATCCGACGCCTTTCCTTTCATTCCATTAATTTTTTTTGGAGTCCGATCTTGCTGGAGAGAGAGGACAGATGGAGGGTTTCCAGATGCTGATTTCTTGCAGTCTTTCCAGCTTCCCTCTCTCATTCTCATTCGGTAGCTTGGTGAAAGAGCATTCCATTTGGCGACACCTATGTTTGATAATGTTTTATATGCTTTCATTTTTGTTCCCAACTAGGTTGAAGTGATTGCACTTGATCCAAAAGCGACCGATGGATCTAGTGATTACAAATGAAGCAATTAAGTAAGTGATCGCGGCTTTAACCATCATGCCATCGGCCTTCAGGACCATCCGATAGACTCTCACCTGATCCTCCTAGATCTGCGCCGTCCATGAGATAGCAATTGCAGTCTCCATAATCTTATCCATGGACCCTTAGTATGCACCATTCCATCACTATTGCCTCGTATCTTTCGCGTGAAATAATGATTGGCCTTCGACCGACCAGATCGTGGAAGGATTGGTGCGAAGAATCTAACGGAGCGCAAACGAATGGAGCGGATCCGACGCCTTTCCTTTCATTCCATTAATTTTTTTTGGAGTCCGATCTCGCTGGAGAGAGAGGAGAGATGGAGGGTTTCCAGATGTTGATTTCTTGCAGTCTTTCCAGCTTCCCTCTCTCATTCTCATTCGGTAGCTTGGTGAAAGAGCATTCCATTCGACGACACCTATGTTTGATAATGTTTTATATGCTTTCATTTTTGTTTCCAACTAGGTCGAAGTGATTGCACTTGATCCAAAAGCGATCGATGGATCCAGTGATTACAAATGAAGCAATTAAATAAGTTATCGTGACTTTAACCATCATTCCATCGGCCTTCAAGACCATCCGATAGACTCTCATATGATCCTCTTAGATCTACGTCGTCCATAAGATAGCAATTGCAGTCTCCATATTCTTATTCATGGACTCTTAGTATGCGTCGTTCTATCACTATTGTCTCGTATTTTTTATGCGAAAGAATGATTGATTTTCGATTGGTCAGATCGTGAAAATATCGGTGCGGAGGATCTAATAGAGCGGATCCGGCGCCTTTCCTTTCATTCCACTAAATTTTTTTTTTCAAGTCCGATGTCGCTTGAGAGAGGAGAGATGGAGGGGAAAATCGAGGCTCTGCAAAACGTGATATAGATTAAGCTTTGGTGATATTACCGGAAAGGTTTCTCGTTGTCGTGGCCGTGAAAGCCTATTGGCTTGCTCACAACCAGAGAAAGGACCATCACGTTGTCCCACTGTGATTGCACAAGGACTGCAAATGGATGTATGGTTATCATTTTTCTTTTTTTCCCTTCCTATACGCAACAACTGATTGGATTGGACAGGAGACGAGCTTTCGGGGCGTCCAGCGTCAGCGAAGATTTATTTTTTCTCATTGCCACGCGTCAGAAAAGTTTGAAACTCGCACACGAGTCAACACGAGTCAAGAAACTATGTTCTCTTCTTTCGCGGAATAACATTAACTAACGGATAGCAACGACTTGAAAAGTCCATAAACTAATTTAAATTTGCCACGTGTCGTTTTAAGATTGCAAAGTGTGAACCGAGGATGTTTCACACGTTTATCGACGTTTCTTTCTTCAGGAGTAAGAAAACGGGGGACGGAACGCCAAAACCCCTCCGCCTATATAACGAACGCTTCTAATCTTTGCTCTCATCGTCTCGGACGCGAGAAAGAGAGGAAGGAATTAAATAGGATCGGGAAGAATGGCCGCAGCTGGAGGTGAGGACAACAGCGCCGTTAACGCCGGCGAGTGCCACGATGTCAAGTCGCTGCTTGCCGGCGATGAGAGGGATTTCCTCGTCCGTAACAGTGGCGATCAGGTACTTAATCAATATTGATTTTGGATTAGATTTTTTAAATCCTCTAGAAAGTTTCTTCCATCAGATTGATTTAGAATCTAATTATATTTCCTTCTTTTGTTTTCCTTCTTTCCTTTTTTTTCCTTTTCTATCGTTCTTTTCTTTTCTTTTTAAGGTAATGCTCAAAGCCTAAGATACAACGGGAAGTGTACATTTAACCAACAACTTTGTGTTTTAATGAATTGGCAATGGCCTAATTCGTTTCTCTCAAATGAAAATTATGCTTCAGTAATAATATTAACTATTTTATTAGAAGAAGAGGTAGATTTGTAATAGTAAATAATCTCGTATATAGAAAATTCCGATTCTTGCGCTTCAAAAAAAAGAAAGAACTCACCCATGTTGATCTGTTCTGCACTTAGACGCTCATCACACTGAATCTATATGTGAACAAAATTTAAATGGCCGGTGACTACTTGCTATCAGCTAGCAGATAATTGATCAAATCAAATGCCGAATATCACATTAACTACGTATCCACAGGTTCTTGCTAAAAAGATTCAGCTTAAAAAGTATTTATTGAGTGTTTTATTTGGTATTGCAATCTTTCTTTTAATTAGAAACCATTCTTCTGATATGGTAATAAATTTGGAGTTGAATTCTTCAGGTGAAGATCGCAAATCTCGAAGGGAAATATATCGGTCTCTACTTCTCAGCCTCTTGGTGCCCACCTTGTAGGCGCTTCACCCCGCAGCTGATTGAAACTTATGGTGAGCTCTCCTCGGTGGGGAAGGACTTTGAGGTTGTCTTTGTGTCACGTGACAGGGATGAGGATTCATTTAATGGTTACTTCTCAAAGATGCCATGGCTTGCCATTCCATTCTCTGACTCTAAGGCCCGTGATCGCCTTCATAAGCTTTTTAATGTGACGGGCGTACCCCACCTTGTCGTCTTTGATGCAAGAGGGGAGGTAGTTAATGAAGAGGGTGTCGAGGCCGTGGGGGACTACGGCTCTGAGGGGTATCCCTTCACTCTTGAGAAGATCAACAAGCTGAAGGAGGACGAAGAGGCTGCTAAGAGGGAGCAAACTCTGCAGACCGTGCTGGTTTCGCCGTCCCGCGACTACTTGATTTCGAACGATGGAAATAAGGTTATCCTCATCTCTTTATTGCAGCTCCGTCTAAAAGAAGTACCTTCATATATATTTAAGTTCTTAAGTAACCATTTATGCACGGTAATTTTTTTAAAATTTTATTTTGCTTCTCTTAATTATATCAATTTACCAACAGGTGTCTGTGTCGGAGCTTGAAGGAAAGATGGTATGCGTGTACTTCACGGTTAGTGGTTTCGACCCCTGCGACGAGTTCACTGTGCTGCTTGCAAAAATATATAGAAATCTGAAGGAAAGGGGAGAGAACTTTGAAGTTGTGTTGGTGTCCTTGGATGATGAAGAGTCCTCGTTCAAAGAAGGCTTTGCGACCATGCCATGGCTTGCCATACCTTTCGAGGGCAAGAGCCGCGAGAGGCTTGTTCGCTACTTTGAACTCGAGACAGCACCAACTTTGGTTGTTCTTGGCCCTGACGGGAAGACTCTGCATGCAAATATTGCTGAGCTTGTGGAAGAGCACGGGGAGGAAGCATGGGAGGGATTCCCATTTTCTCAGGACAAAATGGATCTGCTTGCAGAGAAGGCGAAAGCAAAATTGGAAGCACAGACATTGAAGTCCCTTCTGGTTTCAGGGGAGCTAGATTATGTCATTGGCAAAGATGGTGTCAAGGTAAAGATTTTATTCAATGAGCAGTTAATTAATAGCTCAGGCTTGTTCCATGATGAGAGTTCCCATCTTCTTATTGAAATTCATATTGGTAGGAATTTGATTTTTTCTTACTTGTAAAAGGTGGTAAACAAAGATTAACTTAAAATGGTTTGAGCCACAGGTTCCATGAATCCACGGAAATAAATGGATGGAAAAAATTTACCACAGCCTTAACCAAAATCCATTATTCTAATTTTCTGGGATCAGCTATTACATCCTTTCGGACTATCATTCCTGTCATTAGAGCTATATCCTTGTAGTTTCAAACAGCACCCTGTCATCTTGAAAATTTTAGAGAAATACTCTCAACTCTGAAATAGGGGTGAAACAAGCTTGGCTCTAGCTTGGCTTGTTTTATATTTGCTTTGAGCTCAAGCTAGCTCATTATTTTTGAGCCAAGCTTGAGTTGCTCATAGACAATTTGTTTAAGATATTCAGCGAGGGTTTAAAATTATTTGAGACTTTTATTTATATAGTGTGGTAAAAAAAAATCCCTATATTTTTTTGTTATAATTATAATGCATTCTAATGTTCTACATAATATATTAATTTATAAAACATAATTATAAAGATTTATTATTTATATAGAAAAATAATAATTAAAACTATATATGATCTATTTATTAGTAGTTTGTGTTGATTCATCCAAGCTTACATGAGCTAAATCTAGCTCTACCTTGTTTCGTTTCTTGACCACAAGTGAGAGCCGGACTCAACAACACATGGGCTAGATTGCGAGTAATTTGTTGTTTTGCCAACCTTATGCTGAATGATTGCAGGATAGTATTAACTATATTTTTTAAATTCGAGCAAATGGTATTTATTAATTGATCTTGGTGTAGCTTGAGTATCCTTCTTCATGCAGCCGTTGGTTCATAGAATTTAAAATTTGTTCAGTAGCCAACTTTGCATTGATGAGGATTTCTTTTACAAGGAGCACTACCAATTCATATTGGACCCCTTTATTCTTTTTTTTCACAGGTTCCATTGTCGGAGCTCATTGGGAAGAATATTCTCCTCTACTTCTCAGCACAATGGTGCGGCCCCTGCCGTGCGTTCCTACCTAAACTAATAGAGGAATACAAGAAGATCAAGGACAAGGACAGCGCCTTCGAGGTGATCTTCATCTCCAGTGATGAAGACCAGAATTCTTTTGAGGACTTCTTCTCAGGCATGCCTTGGTTGGCACTCCCCTTCGGGGATGAGCGGAAGAAGTCTTTGAACCGCATCTTCAAAATACGTGGAATCCCTTCTCTTGTTGCCATTGGCCCTACTGGAAAGACGGTCACCACGGATGCGAGACTCCTCTTGATGATCCATGGGGCTGATGCCTATCCATTCACGGAGGAGAGGATCAAGGCGTTAGTGGAGAACAAGGAGAAAACTTGTGAGGAGCTTGGAAAGACCAAGGAAGGATATGTATGTGAGGGGGATGTCTGCCGCAAAGCCTAGAGGTTTGTGATGAAATAGGATAGCCATGTTTTGGCTTCCTTCTAGCTGCTAGGTATCTTTTATTTGCAATTTAATGTGAGGAATTCGTAAGGTAGTCATGCAGGGACCAACTTCGTATGTTTGAATAAGAAGAGCATGATTGTGTGAAAATTGCAGTTTGGTTTGAACTTGGCTCTATTACTTGGTAATTGTATCTTTTGTAGATCTTTTTCATGGCTGGGGAATCTTGGAGGATTTTCCTTGATGGTGAAATATGAAGCAAGTTGCATTCCTACTAGCGACATGCAATCCACCAATAAAGTATCATCGACCTAATTAGTATTTAAGGTGAGGAGCCTGTAATCTCTATTTTTAGCTGAGATGATGCAGTAGCCTCTTGTCTAAACTTCAACCGGCTCATTAGTTAACTGCCTATACTTAAGGGAGTAATAAACACCTTCTGCATCATATATTACGCATGCTAAGTAATATTTATTATGTCAGGGAATGGACACAACCATAAAATCTTTGAATTTTCTAATTGATCAAAAACAACACCAGCTAGATGAACTTGACAAAACAAGCTGTGATGCCATATCCATCCACGAGCACAATGTCAAATACCACAAAAAGCAAAACACATTAAGTCTGTCTGTTGCCGTGGTGTAAACTCATTCCTCGAAATGAGTCGCATGACTTCATATGGATCAGTTATGAGATTGTTGTACAATCAAAGGGAGAAGGATAAAATAGAAAAGAGATTGGAAAAAAAAAAAAGACACAACCGAAGCTTATATCTCCATGTGGTGATTCCTTCAATAACTAGACTAGAATCAGCAGACTCTGTTTTCCCTCTAAAAGATCTAACATAACATGTCATCAATTTTGGCACTTGCTGATGGATGGCTAGGACCAGTTTAGGCTGCAGATAATGCGAGTCGGAATGAACAAATCTTTGCTACTCCCTTTTGTCTTCTTCATTGTCTCCATGTTGCGATGTGGCAGTATTGACTCCCAGAGGCATTTTGGCATCAGGTGACACAGAAAAGCTCCAGCTTTCTTTGGAAGTAAATGGTCCTGGCTTAATTAGTGAAAGGACATCCTCTCGGTCGAAATCCTCACTTCCATCATCCGAATAGGCATATCTGATTGCAAATATCGTCATAGCATACCATGCATGGTATTCATATCAAGAATATTATTTTATTTTCATTCAGACATGCTGCCTATTAGCTCATTTAAATAGCCCATAGCTTTCAAGCACATACAGCAAAACCAACTGATAACAACAGTGCTTATCATACATGCATGATGACCAAACAACTGATGAAATAATGGAAAGGGTCAGTCGTTTCTAACAGAAAAGCCTACGAGATTTAGGTATTTGGACGTATTGTGTGGACCGACATGGAATGCAGAAAGAAAACTGAAGACTCCAAGAAATGAAATCTAAAGGATTGAAGCTCTACCTCATTGAGTTCTGAGCGGGTGCCCAAAGAGCACAGATGACACAGAGAAGAGAGAAGGAGACGAACTGCCACAACGCAGGAATGACCCACGCATTCTGCCACCGCTCATTGTACACATCAGCTGACTTGAAACATATCTGCATGGAGATATGAACTTTCTCCTTAGTTACTTAAGATACAAAATATGTCAGAAATTAATTATCGGGAGAAATTTCAAAGATGGGAACTTCTACAATAACAGGTGTGAAGATATTATAGTTCTCAAGAATGTGGAAAAATGATGCAATTCAGAACAAGAATGCAGGTTGAGATGTGACAAAATATTGGCTTTTTCAGTGTCAGAACTTTGGAAGTGAAAAAAAAAAAAAAATCTAATTCCTAGTTTTGATGAAGGTAATGACTACATTTACACTAAATTTTAAAGTGACGAGGAAACAGGAAAAGGAAGGGAGCAAGGTTTGGTTATTTTTGAAGTGTCTTCAACACCAAATATTTGCAATCCCTGTTCCTAGGTATTAGATAATGTTGTTGGACAGACAGGAAGAGCAGAAAATTAATTTTAATCAAGAAAATTCAGCACCACCTTAGCTTGCATTAAAATTTAAAAAATCAGTGTAGCTCTATAATAATGATAGGTTTCTTTAGTATATAAGTTCACCGACTAATAAGATGCAAATTAAAAGAGAATCACCTCAAAACCAATCCAACCAACGGATACAACAACAGCAACAATCAATGCATTTGTAAATTTCCTGTAGATATCCAGCTTGGCTGTCATCCGTTTTGTCTGTCACAAATCACACAAAGATCAACAGTTACATATTCTTTGGAATTAAGTTCCAGTTATGCAAATGTAGGGACCCTTCATATAGCAGAAGCTAAATAGTAAATTTCTGTTGGAAACTCCTCCAGGAATAAGCAACAAGTATGGTAGTAAGAAGAAATCCATACCCGCAGTTTGCTAAGAGTTTTGGATAGAGAGATGAATATCCAAATTATGAAGAATGCATCCAAGATTGCCACTGGGAGAACCAAGAACAATCTTGCCTTTCCACTAAGATCGCTTATAGCGCCAACATTTTCCACCAATTCAAGAACCTCTGATGCAAGAAAAAATGTTCCTCCAAGCAGTGCAAGCTTAGAAGTGAGTCCACCCAGAGTAGGCCTCACAACACCAAATCCCATGGAGACAACAAGGATCAACACACGCGAGACTGTTCGTTTAACGGTACCGAATGTTACCGCCCAGAATGTAATTCCCTTCGGTCGGACTCCAGTTTCATTAAATCCAGCATACTCAAAATACCATAACGCCATTTCAAGCATTCCCAAAGCAATGACTAGTGTTATGCAGTTCTGAAGTGGCATGACCTCTCTCCAAAACTTTGCATATTGAGAGAACCAGTACATGCCAAGAACTACAAAGGCAAAAGACATGAATCCATAGAATTTCATGAGAGGAGCCATCCTTCCTGGTAGATAACCAGTAGGGTTCTTCCATATGGTCTTCCCCTCTATTACCAGTCCATCAAGTGCTGGATCACAGTAAATGAAATAGAGGTTATACATCCCAGTTTTTTTTATATGTATGGTTTGCGATGGTAGTGTTGCCTCAAGATCGCCATCCCTAAAGGAAGCATTAAATGCTTGTGGCCAATCAGGGTTGTGGGTGGAGAGCCGGTAGATGACCGTGCCTTCCATACAAGCACCTATTTTTGCTAGATCAGGCGTGCAGCAAATGGCTCTTTGACCACCATAGGCCGAGCCACCAATTGCCTCTCGATCTTTTACCTCAAAAACAATGGCTTTGACCGTCCGAGGGCTTTCATGTTTCTCTGTTGCAGCAGCTTTCTTTGGTATTCTGAAAGTGATCTGTTCGAATCTGATTTCATCAAGAAAAGTGGAAATCAAAAACAAGAGAATCACAGAATTATCTTCTATAAGAATCATTGCTCATAGTCACAGCTCTAGAAGCAAATCTGTACCAATTCACTATTCTTCTTTACCATTTGTATGTTTATGTTTAAATAAAAACTGATTATTTGCATGCTTATCTAATGAAGAAAATGTACTTTAAATCATATGAATTCTTGAAACCTTCTTCATTTTGTTGGTATTTAAATGCACTATTATGCCATACTAGGATAACATATCCGAAGTGTATAACTGTATTTAGTAGACTTGTATCCTAGCTGGTGATACAAGTCATTAGATGGAATCAGATTCCTCACCCTCAACTAGAATTAAATTAAAAGGTGATTCGTAGTATGGACATCTTACAGGGACTACACACTCTACAAATACCCCATTGTACTCATTCACTTTTACACGCCATCTCCTATAATTGGCCATACTAAATGCTGCCAACTACTTTTCAATTAGAGATATGAGTGAATGCCCAACCATGTTACCCAGCTATACCTTTCCATAATTGGTGTGCCGGAAAGTTAAAAAGCTAAGTGACCTAGCCCAGACATAAAACACCCCGAAGATCACAAATTCCAGCAGCCAGGTTACCAAAATTTGGCCTTTGATGAATCATTCCATTCCATTTGCCTGTTCAATAGCTAAATGGTAGCAAAGCTCCCATCTTTATCCAAATTCTTCCCTCTTTCCACGGTTGACAATCATATTACGATGAAAGTTCAGCACAAAATTAAAGAACAACCCATTTAATACAGCTCTGTTTTCAGATCCGAGCACAGAAGAGCGAAATAACACAACATCTGAGGATGAGATAGAGCGAGAAGAGATTACCGGATGAAGGAGGCGCCGTAGGAGGCCGAAGAGTTGGCGGAGGGGAGGGAGGCGTAGAGGCCCTCGCTGCCGCCGTGAAGGATGAAGGCATTGCCCTGGCTTCTGAACCCCTCCCCTCTGTAGTCATGGACCGACGCCTCAACACCGCACCAGGCAAAGAACACCAGAACAACAAGAAGAACAAGAGGAGGAGGTAACGCGCGCGACAGGAACGGACCGGTCCTCGCCATTAGAGCACCAAAGAGAGCTTGTCTATAGCCCGGTGAGAGTGAGATCGAGAGGATTCTGACCAAAGTTTTGCTTTTGTTTTAAGACGTAAAAGAGTATGAAACTGCGTGTGAAGTTGGGTGGGCCTCCCAATACGGCGTTCTACAGGGGGAGGGAGGCGTCGGGACGCGTGACGACGGCTGGAACCACGTGCCCCTTCCTCTCCCTCCGCCGGGTACCAAGCACTCCAGGTCTCATCCGCTAAAGCTGGCTCTCGAGCCCTGTCCTCGTCTTTCAGAAACGGCTGGGTCGAGTTGGACCCGAATCCGATTTGTAACTGACGCAACCCGTACTCCTATTCTTCTAAATGGGCCAAATTTTGCTCAATCGACTTAAAAATGATCCAACCTGAAATCTCGATCCCGCTTGTGTTGTACCTCAGGCAAGTTGCACCTAAATCCAAAGCCTTTGCAGGGTTAAATCTAAGTAGCTTAAAGCAAACTCAGACGGTCGGTTGCTGATACAAGTGTCCGGCTTAAGGCCAACTTGATTAAAATAAAACAAGTTGACACATTAGGCACCCCCTGCCTCGGATGAAGCTTGTCCCTAAGGTGGAGGAGTGCCTACTTAAAAATCTTTTAGAAAAGTCTAGTCTTTTAGAAGTTTTTATCCCGAGCGAAGTTTTCAGCTCAGCGTGCTGGCCAGACTGCCCGTATTTCCGCCCATTTCCCGTCAAACTGCCCAATGTTTGCGACTCTCACTGCAGACGAGATCGCTTGTCCATGCGGCAAGCCCTCCTGGCTCCTCGTTCGTGTCAATAACGGAGGCGATCTTCCTCCCGTCAACCGGCGCGATGGCGGGGGATCCGAAGATTTTTCTTGTTCTTTTTTTTATTGGTGTACATTGCGGATAGCCAACATGTGGCAGTAGTCACGTAGGCGAATACAGGACTGAGCAGTCAACGCAGGACAAACGGTGACATTGGCCGATAAGAAGGCTGTGTCTCGTATTGGAGCATAAATCGCAAAATTATCTCCCCACACGTACGAAATGCCACCGCGTTCTCGCACGGAAACAATATTTTCGGTGGCAATCCAATCTTAACCGTTTAGGCTGTTTCACTCGTTTCATATCATTGTCTATGAGATTTATTGGTGCAGAAATTGATGGTCGTCGGAGGTCACTGGAGTCGAGGCCGCTAGAGTCGCCGTCGGAGACCTACAAAATAGAATTCCATCCGGAACCGATGGGAGGTGGCTCCGACAGGACCCTCCGACGCTCAAGTCAGCTCTGACCAACAGGAATTGAGTGCTCAGGAATGAATTCTGGAGCTTAGAGAAAAAGAGAAGAGTTTAAAGATCCGAGAGATTAGAGTTAGCATATCTGGAGGATTCTTTATAGGCGGAGCTTAGTTGATGGTGACGGCCATACTAGCGAGTCGTGGGCCGCATGAAGTTTGGTACGGAGAGGAAGGTGCCATCAGACGGATGGTGACAGCCATACTGACAGGTCGTGGGCTGCATGGGGCTGGTTACGGAGAGAATGGTGTCGCCAGTAGTGGTGGCCATACCGTCCAGTCTCCTTCGTCCAGAGGAGTTCGGACTTGTAGGAGAGTTCAGCTGAAGGAAAGCTCGGGAGGAGTTCGGCTGTAGAGAAGTTCGGAGGAGTTCGACTGTAGAGAAGTTCGAAGGAGCTCGGCCGCTGAGGGTTCGGCTGAAGTCCGTCTGCTGAAGCTCTTCTGCGGTTACTGGTTGCATTAGGCTCAGCATCGAGCTAGACTTCGGCGGGAGCGGGATTTATCCCCAACACTAGCCCCCCTCACTCCCGAGTTCGAAGATCGAAGGAAAGGAGTGCAGGAAAGGCGACTGTCGAAGTCTTCCTCTGAGCTCTGTGCTGGTCTAGGTCGAAGCTCAGGAGAGATCTCACCTCCAACTGAAGTTGATACAGTAGCTTTCTCTAGCCGAGGTCGATGCGGGCGCTCTGGCCGAGGTCTTCACGGGCCTTACCTCTATCCGAGGTTACTCAGGCGCTCTGGCCGAGGTTGTTGCGGACCTTATCCCTAGCCGGAGTTGATGTGGGCGCTCTGGCCGAGGTCGTCGCGGGCCTTACCTCTATCCGAGGTTACTCAGGCGCTCTGGCCGAGGTTGATGCGGGCGCTCAGGGGAGATCTCATCTTCTACTGCCGAAGTTGGCCCAGTCCCCCGGGGGAGATCTGATCCATAGCCGAAGTTGTCCATGATCGCTCGGAAGAGATCTTATCTCTGACCGAGGTTGATGGAGATTCTCTTTTCTGTGGACTTCGAAGCTTGGACTTGAACTTTGCTCGCGTTAGGACGAGGTTCTCCTCCTGTTCCTAACGGGCTGTGGGGGCACATTCGGACCGTCATCCGTCTCCCCCCATCTCGTCTAAGGTGAACGAGGCCTTCGGCTTTGCTCGCGTTAGGACGAGATTCTCCTCCTATTTCTAACGGGCTGTGGGGGCTCATTTCGGACCGTCGTCCGCGCCTCTCCCCCATCTCGTCTAATGTGGATGAGGCCTTCGACTCGTTCTCCTCCTGTTCCTCTAATGTCTAATGTGGACGAGGCCTTCGACTTTGCTCACGTTGGGATGAGGTTCTCCTCCTGTTTCCAATGGGCTGTGGGGTTTCATACGGACCGTCGTCCGGCCTCTCCTCCCATCTCGTCTAATGTGGACGAGGCCTTTGACTTTGCTCACGTTGGGACGAGGTTCTCCTTCTGTTTCAACGGACTGTGGGGGTTCATACGGATCATCGTACGTGCCTCTCCCTCTTGTCTAATGTGGACGAGGCTTCGACTTTGCTCCACGTTGGGATGAGGTTCTCCTCTTGTTCCCAACGGACTGTGGGGGTTTCATACGGACCGTCGTCCGTGCCTCTCCTCCATCTCGTCTATGTGGACGAGGCCTTCGACTTTGCTCACATTGGATGAGGTTCTCCTCCTGCTCCTAACGAGCTGTGGGGCTCATACGGACCGTCATCCGCGCCTCTCCCCCTCTCGTCTAAGGTGGATGAGGTCTTCGACTTTGCTCGCGTTAGGACGGGATTCTCCTCTGTTCCGAACGGGCTGTGGGACCATACGGAATCGTCCGTGCCTCTCCCCCATCTCGTCTAAGGTGGACGAGGCCTTCGACTTTGCTCGCGTTAGGACGAGGTCCTCCTCCTATTCCTAACGGACTGTGGGGCACATGCGGACCGTCGTCCGCGCCCTCCCCCCCTCTCTAAGGTGGACGAGGCCTTCGACTTGCTGTTAGGACGGGTTCCTAATGGGCTGTCGGGGGGCACATGCGGACCGTCGTCCACTCCTCTCCCCCCCATCTCATCTAAGGTGGACGAGGCCTTCGACTTTGCTCGCGTTAGACGAGGTCTCCTCCTATTCCTAACGGTGTGGGGCACATGCGGACCATCGTTCGAGCCTCTCCCCCATCTCGTCTAATGTGGGACAAGGCCTTCGACTTTGCTCACGTTGGACGAGATTCTCCTCCTACTCCTAACGGGCTTGTGGGGGCTCATACGAACGTTCCGCGCCTCTCCCCCTCTCGTCTAAGGTGGACGAGGCCTTCGACTTTGCTCGCGTTGGGACGGGATTCTCCTCCTGTTCCAAACGGACTATGGGGGCTCATACGGACCGTCGTCCGTGCCTCTCCCCCCATCTCGTCTAAGGTGGATGAGGCCTTCGACTTTGCTCGCGTTAGGACGAGGTCCTCCTCCTGTTCCTAACGGGCTGTGGGGGCACATGCGGACCGTCGTCCGCGCCTCTCCCTCCATCTCGTCTAAGGTGGACGAGGCCTTCGACTTTGCTCGTGTTAGGACGAGATCCTCTTCCTGTTCCTAACGGGCTGTGGGGGCACATGCGGACCATCGTCCGCGCCTCTCCCCCCATCTCGTCTAAGGTGGACGAGGCCTTCGACTTTGCTCGCGTTAGGATGAGGTCCTCCTTCTATTCCTAACGGGCTGTGGGGGCATATGCGGACCATCGTCCGAGCCTCTCTCCCCATCTTGTCTAAGGTGAATGAGACCTTCGACCTTGTTCGTGTTAGGACGAGGTCCTCCTCCTGTTCCTAACGCGGCGACTGTTGGCTGCTCCTTCGCTGTCATCGCACAGTTTTCGCATCCAAAAATAACATTATTGAAGGAAAGAATTTTACCGAAGGGATGTTACGGGCAGCACATCCCCGTTTGAGGGTCGTCGGGGCATTGTTCCTCGGAGTTCCCTTGGGTAGTAAGTTTCGTCCAGACGACTTCCTCTATCTCATGCCGGCCTCCTCAATTTGGAGCATGCTTCTCTTGGCTTTGATGCTTGAAGGTGACGAATCGCCGATGTACCAAGCTCCTCCCGGGGGTGATGTTGATGTCGCCGCGAGGCGGCCGACCTTCTTGTCTTTTCTAGTTATGGCAGCACCTTTAGCCGATCTTCTCCTGCTTCAGGCTGGTGCCGGAGAAATTTATCCAGCCACCCCTTTTTTACGAGCTCTTCAATCTCATCTTGGAGCTGAATGTATTTCTCAGTGGCGATGGTAGGGACATTATTCGCTTCGATCGCGCACGCTTGGAGAGGCCGTGGTCCTTCCGATGTTGGCAGCTGGCTCTTAACTTCGTTGAGAATTCGAGTTAGAAGAGCGGGGCGTAGTTGCGGAACCTTTCGGAAGGGCTTCTTCGCGCCCTTTTGTCGGGGCCTCCTTGGTGGCGAGCTCAAGGAGTTCGGGGTTGTAAAACCTGTGGGAGAACTTTATGTCCAGTTGTCGGAGCTTCCTTGGAGTCATACTCAAGAGGGAGTCCTCGCTTGCCCTGGGGCGGTTGTGAGCTCGGCTGAACTTCGTCTCACCTTGTGTGAAATCTTTGTAAGGGCCTTCCTTGGTGATATAATCGGGCTGGAGTTCCGCCTCACTTGCACCGAACTTCATTCTGATGATGAGATTTGAGGGGAGATTTCGACCTTGCGTGCGTCGAACTTCATTCCGCCTTCCCGTGAAAGCCTCCGTGGGAGGACTAATGCCCCTTCCTCGATGACGAGCTTCGAGGTGAAGTTCGGCCTCACTTGCGCCGAACTTTATTCCATTTTCCCGCGAGACCCTCCGTGGAAGAACTTCCTCTGCTGCTTTTGTCCGGACTTCCTTGATGACGAGCTCGAGGGGGAGGTCAGCTTTGCTTGCCCGAACTTCACTCCACCTCCTGTGAATTCTTTGTAGGTGGTTCCCTTGGTGTCATACTCGAGCGTGAGTTCGGCCTCACTTGCGCCGAACTTCGTTCCGCTTTCCCACGGAAGCTTCCATGGGAGGACTTCATACTCCTTTGTCGGAGCTTCCTTGATGACGGGCTCGAGGGAGAGTACGGCCTTGCTTGCGCTGGGAGGTCATGAGCGCGGCCGAACTTCATTCCATCTCCTTCTAAAATCTGGGGGAGAATTTTCTTGATGACGAGTTCAAGGTAGAGTTTGGCCTCGGCCAAACTTCATTCCATCCTCTTGTGAAACCTTCTGAGGAAAAACTTCCTTGATGACGAGTTCGAGGAAGAGCTCGACGCCGCTTGCCCGAGCTTCATTCCACCTCCTGTGACTTCTTCGTAGGTGGTTCCCTTAGTGTCATACCCGAGCGGAAGTTCAGCCTCACTTGCGCCGAACTTCATTCCGATGATGAGATTTCAGGAAAAGTTCGACCTTGCTGCCGCCGAACTTCATTCCGCTTTCCTGCTTGCAACAAACTCCATTCCGCTTTCCCACGGAACCTTCCTCGTGCCGAACTTCATTCCGCTTCTGTGGAAGAACTTCTGCTCTCCGTTTCTCTCCTAAGGACGATTGACATACCCAAATGCTCTTTCTTAAGGCCGGTTCCTCGCATTTTTCTGGCAAAGTCTCCGTCGAAGGTTGTCACACGGCCTGTATCACCTCGGCGGGGCCACGAACCCATTCGGCAGGTTGAACTGCTCTACATCTACGGTGGCTTCGGATGGAGCCTGGGCTATCGGGGCTGCAACGGAAGCAGACGTATCTGGTGCGCAGGACGCCGATCGCTGAGTCGAAGCTCTCCTGGGGGCATTTTCTCTTCGGAAGAGAAAAGAAAGATCTCCGGAGAGGGAAGAGAAGAGTCGCCGAGCACTTCTTTAAGAATAAGGGAACTTCGAAGGTTCAAGCCCTCCTTCTAGCGCCAATCTGTTGGTGCAGAAATTGATCATCGTCGGAGGTCGCTGGAGTCGAGGCCACTGAGGTCGCCGCCGGGGACCTGCAAAACAGAGTCCTGTCCGGAGCCGGTGGGGGGTGGCTCCGGCAGGACCCTCCGACGCTCAAGTCAGCTCTGGCCAACAGAAATGGAGTGCTCGAAAATGAGTTCCGGAGCTTAGAGAAGAAGAGGAGAGCTTAGAGATCAGAGAGATTAGAGTTAGCGTATCTGGAGGGTCCTTTATAGGCGGAGCTTAGTTGATGGTGATGGCCATACTGGTGAGTCGTGGGCCGCATGAAGTTCGGTACGGAGAGGAAGGTGCCATCAGACGGATGATGACAGCCATACTGGCAGGTCGTGGGCCGCATGGGGCTGGTTACGGAGAGAGTGGTGTCGCCAGTAGTGGTGGCCATACCGTCCAGTCTCCTTCTTCGTCCAGAGAAGTTCGGATTTGTAGGAGAGTTCGACTGAAGGGAAGCTCGGAAGGAGTTCGGCTGTAGAGAAGTTCGAAGGAGCTCAGCTGTAGAGAAGTTCGGAGGAGCTCGGCCGCTGGGGGTTCGGCTGAAACCCATCTGCTGAAGCTCTTCTGCGGTTACTGGTTGCATTAGGCTCAGCATCGAGCTAGACTTCGGCGGGAGCGGAATTTATCTCCAACAGGATTAATTATCTGTTCAATAAAATAGTTAGAACAGATCGGAATTTCTGGCATCTTTAATAAACGGATATTTAAGTTGATCAATTTTTGACATATCTTATCCTTTCCAATTGCCACCCATAATTTATGATAATCCTTTTTTCATAATTTGTTGAGGTAAAGGAATAACAAAGCTAACTTGATTAACAAAGCTTGGAACATAATTAAGATTGCACCCATGAATGCACAAAAGATCAATGCTCGCTAAGAACATAGTTAAGAATATAATTAAGGCATTGGCGGTTCCAAAAGCTGAAAAGATCAATGCTTACTAAGATTTCCTAACTTGCTTGGTTTGGACGCAGCTCTTCAGCACCCAATTTAGTTTTAGCCGAATTACAGTCACTTCACAAGCAAAATTGAAATAATGCAACAGTAAATCCTTCTAAATTCGGTAATCCATAATAAGATAGGGGTTATATCTTCCAAGAGAAAGCACATGCATCCACCATCGATGACTTGAGAAGTGCCGAATGCATTGAGAACTGTGCGGAGTACCATCCAACGATCCATCAAGTTCAAAAATATCAATCATTCTTTCTTTCGCATGAAAGGTACAACCCGGACCCTTTATAATATTTAAATATAAATGATTTATGGTGCGTGCCGACATCTAAGATGGTTTGGTTATTGTGGGGTGAAAACCAATGGATTCGAATCCGTTCTCCACCTGGATGCCAGGACGGGATTCATCGAGTCACACAGCACTACATAAGAGAGAGAGAGAGAGAGAGAGAGAGAGAGAGAGAGCATATTTCGGAATATGGACCTTATTTGGGCCAGCTCGGTCATACTTTTGTGCACTCACTGGTTTCAACCTTAGTCACATATGCCTCGACTTATGGTACCCATGACAAAGGTTCGAGACTGATGTCGCTTAACCAGAACTTGGAAGCCATCTTGCATGGCTACGAAACACCCAGACTACAACGTTGCAACAACATAACCTTTGTAAGCATGCAGCATGCCAAACAGACAACTCCCTTCTTATAATCAACCAAAGAAAGATCCAAAACAACTTTGTGATATCGCAAGGCTCTCAGCCCTCGAGCCATCTAGAGATCTCCTGATATCTATGTAAATCACCGGTCCGGTAAGGGCAAGTTTTCGTCGCACATAATAAACATGGTTCTGTTCACTCTCTTGTTGATGGGCACAAGCAAATCAAACCTGGTTAGAGACTAGAAATAACACCACTGGATCTGCACTAGATAAAACTACAGTATTACAAGTTGGACATAGCCAAAGAACTGAATATAATAATTCTTAGAAAACAAGAGCACGAACGTTAGAAATAAGAATCATACAGGCTGGGTGAGAGGCTGCAAGGCAAATTTATCTGTTTCTATCACTAGGTTGAAACATCAAAAGAAACATCACACCATCATAAAACCATTGATTCACTCTGCACCACTCCACAGCTTTAATTAAAATAATACGAAGAGCAATTCTACAGCCATTTTGGCAAATATTGCAGCAAATTCAGGATATGGGGCAAAAGCAGCTCTTATGAGGCATCCCTGAACCAAACCGCGACAAAAAATTGCGGGCGACACAAACACACCAAAATGGTAGCGTGCAAGCATGATGAAATAACTTGGCTATCAATCAAGATCCAGGAACTCCATTCTCTTTCTCATAGAGCCTTTCAAATCTGTGGCATCTCTTTCTGCTTTCTGAGCCTGCAGTTGAAACATAACTACATCATTACTGCAGAAAGGACACAACAATTCAAAACTGATGAGGAAACATTGTTAGGTCACTAACTACAAGTAGATGCATACCATATCAATTTGCAATATGAGATACAAAAGAAAACTAATAGTTGGCCATCTGAATTAAATTGGTTTTGCTAGATCCAGGGTACTTATACATGAAAAAAAAATTAAAAGAGAAAAAGTAACAACTTATTATAAAGATAATTGCATCTCTAGATAGGTCAATGGAAAACAAGCCAAAAGTTTATAAAGATGAAGATCATGCATCCAAGTTTTGGACAAACCAGTTACTCATCGTACTTCAAAATTTAGGCATCAACCGTGGCCCAGAAAATACATAAAAGAAAGGAACAGATAATTAGGTACACAGTATATTTGCAAATTGTCATGATCATAAAAATAGTGCGAGCAAAAAGCTAGAACTTTTAAGTGGATATACATTAAAAATATCTAGGCACTTCAATTCCCAAGAACTCTGGACGCTGGCACTTTTTAACAGTAGAAGGACATGACAAAGCAAGACACAATTTAGCACTCCAAAAAATGGTGTCCTAATCAGCTGGAAGAGATGCACTTAATAATCAACCATCTCAAGTGCTAGACAATATTGGCCCAGGATATCCATAGACTCTAGCGAAGCTTCTTGTTTTTTCCTACTTTCTCAAAAATTATGATATAATAATAAGCACAGTTTCTGTTATGCATCACTGATATGTACCCGGATATGTTCGTATAATTTCAAATGTTTGGCCCAGAATATCCATAGGATCTAGCAAAGCTTCCTGTATTTTTCTAACTTTTCCATAAAATTATATGATATACATAAGCACACTTTCTTTTTAATGTAAAGTTCAGCTGAATTGTCAACTAGGTCTAGTTCCAAACATGTATCCCTAATATGTTTATATAATTTCAAATGTTTTGCATGGCATATGTGCAACTCCACTCTGGTTCTCTGGAGGTTTTAGTGTTGGAAACTTCAAGAAATCTAGGCACTTGCCATGTGCCAAATGTCCAGGTAATAGTGGCATAGAACCTGGTTCGATCTCGCGGTCATCCAGTTCATGCGCACAAGTGACTGCAACTAAAAGTACCAACGTGAACATCAAGCTAAAACACAAGTGCAAATGCACCACCCAAGAAAATTGACAGGCATTAGAAGAAGAAACAGATTATTCTAACAAGCATGAGTAGCTATACCCTTTTTATCTCTGAAGCTGAAACACAAATCATATGAGGAGGAAGCTCCTCCCTCTCCAAGTCCTGTGTGATAAGAAACCCAATTTAAGAAAATACCAGTATTTCTAAAAAAACACATAAATAGCCAATTAACCAGGAGAAATCAATACCAGTTCTCCAATCAACACAACATTCTCCCCACGAATGACATATAGACCTAATGGAATATCACAATACAGATCTCCCACAATTACTCGCTCACAGGCACCTTCAAGAACAGCATTTGCTGTGAAAAGATGACAGTTCCAGAAATAAGCAACCGAGCATGAAAAACAAATATAATATCATTTATACAACAAAGCCATGATAGATGTATACCAAATTGGTCGAAAGAGCGAAGAATTCCTAGAAGCTTTCTTCCATCACGTAATAACACAAGAAGCTTTTCTGTCAAATGAAGCAAATTACATGAGAAAACAGGCAAGCTGCAAGCATGCATGTATCTAAAATGTAGGTATAAGATACTGCATAGACTATGTATTACAAAACAAGTGGAGAAATGATTGCACTAGCCACAACAAAGGGCTCTCTCTACCCAGCCATCATTTACACTGGTGGACATCATACAAATTTTTTTGTCATCTGAAAGAAAATCGCATGGCATATGCAAAAGCTTGCTTACAAATGTCTACAAATAAATGACAATATATAACTATGAAAATATATATGGCCATCAGCAATTAATAAACAGTGTACTGAGGAGGAACAGTTGTCACATAACAAAAAAAAAAAAAAAGGAAATCCAAATCTATCCTGGTATTTGTGCTATTTTCCCTCATTAAAAAGAGGAAAAAAACCCATGGTGTTTAACAGAACTTGGTGAAGGCATGCTTTTCTGGACAGATAAGAAATTTGTCACTAACTCAAGTTTCTTTTTTAAAAGAAAAAAAGACTCATTTTGCAGTTTTATCTGACATAGAGAGGGAACAGTTCTTCTGAGCACATAGTGACCCTAAGAAACATCTAACTTTATTGAAAACTTTTCTCCACATAATCAGGCTCTCATGGACTTTGTTGACCAAATAATGTACAGATTAACTCATAATCCTTTGTCAAAATGCCTCTAGCTTTGACTGGGTGTAGACACATATATTGACCAAAAAAGAAAAAAACATTGCTACTCCAACGAGGAAAAAACATTGCTACTCCAAAGAAAAGAAGTAAAGGAACAAATGAGGGGAACAAATAATTAAAACTAAGAAGCAAGGGTTTTTAAGGGGGCATTTGGATGTGTCTTCATGGCAGGCACATACAGAAAAATTTCCGTTAGGGGGCATTTGGATGCATGACCTAACCCTTCTCAAGCAGAATAGAGTGACATCACTATTCAATGCAAGAAATTATACAAATTTATACTATTCACACATCTCACAGACCATGGAGGATTGCCGACCATTTATTCAAAATCCGCTCATATCAATGGTTCAAGAATGTAAAACAACTTTATAAAGAAAGTCCACATTTTTAGTCACCTCATTCCTGTTTGGCAGGGATTCAATCATGGGCCAGAGAAACTAGAATGAAATAAGTATTGATATTAACCTTCCAAATACGATATCCATGCATCATGCCATATAAAGATAACCAAACCACTCAAACATAATCCTTGTGATTGTACAACTCTCTCGACCAAACTAAAGCTAAAACATGATATGTAAGCACCAGTATTGGTCAAAACAGATCCTCCAAATTATTACTACAACAGCTACTCATTAGGTTCTCCTCTGAGATCACTTCTGTTCAAACTATGACTCCTTTTCCATACAAGTATGCTTGCTGAGTTCTACAGAAATCTGGCCCTGGTTGAGCAAAAAATCTACATAAATGCCACCTGTAAGTGACCTAGTCATCAATTTGTATAAAACCCATAACAACTATCTCAAATATAAAAGAATAGTCATTCCGAAAGCCAGAAGTAAAGTTATCCAGGCTCCTTAGCAAAAGTTGATCAGATATGGAGTGAGACATTGACAAAACATTTAGAAATATACGCTCCTGACCTCATAAGATCCAGATCATCAAAATTTCAATCCAAACCCTTTTCTTCAAACGGTTAGAAGCTAGTGAACATGAAACCTGTAAAAATTAACATATGAGAGCATGGTTTCCTTTTCAGAAACAAGACGTTAACCTTACAAATAAAGTTTATCTGCTCTCCCTATTATAAACTTGAGCATGATATCATGATTCCTCAACAACATCCATGAGAGTAATATGCAACGAACTACAAGTCTGCAAGATTTTCTGTCAGTGAGTAATGCAAGAGTTACACATATAGAAACAGTTAGTAGTGCAAGAGTTAGTGCTAAACAACACACATACTAGATACGTACTATACACTAGTACTAAACACTGAAATACGGAAACAGGTAGTTGTTGCAAGAGTTATATATACATGACAGGTCATTTATTAACACCAACAACTAAATTTAAGAAACATTGTATGAATTACTTCGTCAAATATAACATCAAAGATAAACCTCAAGTCCAAGTCTTTAAGATATATAAACATTAATGAAAACTACAGAAGGCAAGAGCACAGCATGAACCTTGGAATCATAAATCCGATCTTCACAACAAGCATACAAGCCACACAGGAAGAAGAAGAAGAAGATTGCAGAACTGAAAGCAACACTACATAGAAAACCCCACCATGAAGACCTACTTCATTAGCTCAGCCCAACATCATTACCAAACTTTCACTCAAAATTAAAGTAACTAAACATAACAAGACAAGACCTTCTTATCTTGTAGGAACTTGACGAACAACTTAAAAGTAGACAACAATCCATTGCATCATTTTCAGCTATTTAGTTAATCAAAAGTTAGGGAAAAAAATATGAACTGAAGAAACAAGAAGCAACAAACAAGAAATCTCAAAACAAATGACCACTAAAATTTACATAGCCTGAAGAGCAGAAAGAAGAAGGTGGAGAGTCGGTTAAGCTTACTGTCAAGATAACTCGCAAGAGAGGTAGAGAGAAAGATATCTTCCGGTCCAGCCCACGACATCGAGCACCAACCCTTTCGGCCTCTCAAAAATCACCGAAGAGTCCACCCAAATAGCAACAAATCGCATTGGCAGCACGAATTCTCCACTTCCTCACCAACCCACCACAAAATTAAAGCCCCTTCACCGTCCCCCAACCAACAGAATCCTAAAATATCAAACTTTCCCACGAAACCCTAGATTCCCCTACCCTCACCGCCACCAACAAGCCACAACCTTAGTTTCCGCCGAAACTCTCCCAGATCCCTAATTCCCGGAAAATCGAAACCCTAGCCCCAGCAAAACACAGATTTCTCCACGGAACAGGAAACACAAGATCAATTAGAACGAATCAAATAAGAAAAATCAAGAAAAAGGATGGAAATTTTCTCCGATATAAAAAATGATTGACCTTTTCTCTCTGCCTCCCGTCGAGAGAGAGAAAGAAAAGGGGGAGAGGTGAAACCAGAGAAGGAAGAGCACCACCGGTTTTGAGTGAAAACGCAACAGAGCAGTTTCTGGATCGGATACAATCGAGTGGGAGATTTAGGCATCATGGACTTCGTGTCAAATTGCGACATGTATCGTAGACTAGATATTATACATTCGCACGTCCCATTAATAATTATCTCCAATAATTTTGCATGTAAGTGACAACTTTGCTATTATAAAATTCGGTGGGGTCTTATTTACATAAGGGCTTACGGTAGGTTTCGTCTCCTGCGATAAATTTGTTTCAAGCTTTTTTGAAGAGTTTTGTCCGTCGCCGTCCATGGGAACAGAGTTGGGTGAACTATATTTTAATATAATATATATATATATATATATATATATATATATATATATATATATATATATATATATATATATATATATATATATATATATATATATATATATATATATATATATATATATATATATATATATATATATATACATATATACATATATATATATATATATATATATATATATATATATATATATATATATATATATATATATATATATATATATATATATATGTATATTATATATATATATATATATATATATATATATATATATGTATTATATATATATATATATATATACATACATATATATATATATATATATATAACACATATATATATATATATATATATATATATATATATATATATATATATATATATATATATATATATATATATATATATGTATATATATATATATATGTATGTATATATATATATATATATATATATATGTATGTATATATATAATGTATATATATATATATATATATATATTATATATATATGTATATATGTATATATGTATATATATATATATATATATATATATATATATATATATATATATATATATATATATATATATATATATGTATATATATATATATATAATTTGATTAAATTAAAATTTTATAATAAAAATTTTATATTATTATTCTAAAAGATTAAATATGATCTATTATCTTAAAATAGATTATACATAAAAAAATCATATGAGAAATTTCTGATCTATGCATCAAGTAGTTAAAAATTAAACATCTTAAATAAAATTAAATTAAATATATTTTTTATTAAAAATTTTTAAATTATATAATTTTTTATGTATAAATAGTTTTGAGATGGTAGATCATATCCAATTATTTAGATTACAATATAGAACCTCTATTATCTATTTTGATCTGGTCGAATATGAGCTTAAATTCAATCAATCTAATCTAAGCTTGCCCTTATATATATAGAGAGAGAAAGATATTGAAAGAAGAAGGCTCAACTCAAAGCGGTGTAATGGGATCAAGGCTCAAATCAAGTGGTACTCAAAAATAGAATCATAGTATATTTACTTATTTATTTGATGGTAAGAATGGTCAAGCGAGCACATCCTTCCATGTATTTATTTTTTTTTATGAGAACATCCCATGCATTTAATTAACTTGTAAATGTTTCGCAAATTGCAGCGCAATAATAGTAGTAGACTAGCACATAAGAAGTGCTTTTGTGATTTTTTAAACAGAAAGTATATGATAATATTACTTAACAAACAGAAAAATATAAATATAGTTTCCAACTTCTCTTTTATTAAAACATAAGCAATACAAAATATATACCCTGCCAATTTATGCCGATCTCTTACAATGGCACCATTCATTGTTCATATTTAACTAAGCTAGTAAAGTATTTGGTGGTTATAAGAAAAGACTTAGATTCAAATTCCACTTTTACCTAGATTCAGTGCTATAGTCTAATAAATTTGCTTCCATAAATCGCTTGTTAGAAGACTAAGAAAGTGTCAGAAGCCCGATATGGCTTATGATTGGGCCTAATTCTGGTACTTTCAACACATTGGATTGGGTAAGGCATGGTGGTAGGAAACCATATCTTAATAACAACTTACAAGTAAATTTGGAAATTAGAGGTCTAATCTCATATTCAATGTGTTATTTGTAGTACAAACTGAGAACACATGGGACACATGCAGTATAGTTCCAATGTGTTTTGTTATACAAAGAAGGTAGATCTATTGTTAGCATATCAAGAGATATCATTAATGATGGAGGGGTGCAAGAGAGAGGAATTTTCAATACAAAGCAGTCAATCTCATCAATACTTCAAAATCCCAGAAGAAGAGAGATAATTATCTAAAAAATTCTGAGCTGGGGCTTCCATCCCCAAACCTTTGGATTGGCATGCCATGAGACATCAAGTATAACATTCATGGGGCCTCTCCTTAGACCCTCATGTTCGGGCCGAGTGGAGCCATCTTTTCAGCTGCAAATCCTTCTTAATGCATCCGCATCATCTTATCATCCCTCTCTATCCCCTCTTCATCAATGATCTGGTGATGTTCACATAAATAGTCAAATTAGAATATCCCATCAAATGTACAACAAAAGATTTTGCCCTCAAAAATATCGTAAACTTCGCTATGGTCCATTGATCTGACCTCTCCTCTGCACAGAGAGGCTACTTGGTTCGAAACTTTCCTCTTTTTAGCTATTGGACGTGAGTAATCATAGTGTCAATTTTTCCTTCCTTCTCATATAAAAAAGAATGATTCCTATAGCAAGGTGCAGCTTTATTCTAACAATGAGCTGTTGTAACCCAATGATATTTTTAGCTCGAATCTTAAGCCTGAGTCACTAAATTTGTAAAGACATCTTTGGAAGCTCAAGTTCGGACGAGAAACATTTCGATCTTAAATTTTTAAAAAGTTTCAAATTCGGTATCATAATTTATTTTTTCATCCGATAAATTTTTAATAATAACTTAATAGACTTTTTATTTTTGATTTATCCTTCGCTCTAACATAGAATTGGAGCTACTTTCAACTCCCATCATGATCTCCAAATCATCACCAACCATCCATTAGCTAATCCCCATGATGCCATGGCTGCCATGATCGCCGCCAGGAGGGTTCCCCTCTCCAAGCTCCTGGAGAAGCTCAACTTCTCCCTAATTATTGCTCCAAAGCTATATTGGAGGGCCTTAGAATACAAGGCCTTAAAAAAACCTAGGGCACCCAATCCCGACCTCGGTTTCCAATTGACTTGGTTCGATGAACCGTGGTCCACTAAGAAAACAATCGCACGTGCTACACTACAGGTTTCACCCATGTTTGGATTGAGACGTATTCTTCAAGGATTTTAAAGATAAAAGATAAGATGATGAATCCACTACATGATATTTGGGGAACTATAGCCAACCTGATTGATTAGTTTATGTTATAGGGGTAAGTTGCTGGCCTCAGTATATGCCGAGGGCTGAGACTCTTTGATTACGACCGATCTATCCTTCTCAGACTAGACCAAGGTGAAAATTCAAATCATGCTTGTCTATGATCTTCAGCACCAAGTATGCATATATGAGGTCAACTCCAAATCGAAGATAACCTATCTTAAACGGCCGATAGATAGCTCACCTCGGCTATGCTTGCTATGTGGAGCAAGATCTTCATAGATTTAATCACCACATATTGTAGAAACGACCTTCGATCTTCTTCTATAAATAAAGAAGGTTAGGAACCTTCTATTATTCTCTATTTTTTGATTAACTTGAATGTTGGAGGATCCTAATCAAAAACAACTCCAAACAGAGAAATCTTTGTTTTTTTGTTGATCCGGTATATGTCACTAGCAATTTTTTGCAAAGATAATCTCAATTGACCTTAGTCTGGCTGACCTCGAGAACAGCTTATTAATTATAGTCTGGTAGAGTTGCCACTTGGGTAGGATTGGTTCAATCCAGGAAAGGTTCAAGCCAAACCCAATTTGAGCACCCAACCTGAACTCAATCCAGCCCAAGTTAAAACATATTACGTTATATACGTTCACGGAAGTTCAAGTCAAGTTTCATTAAATCATATTAGTTTGAGCTACATCAATTTGCTTTTGATAAGGGTTGGGTCAGGTTGGAAAGATAAATTAAGTGATGGAAAAGCATGAGTCAGGTTAAGTACCCAAGCCTTCAACCTGAAAGCACCTCAACTTTAAATTAAGTTGATATCTCAAACTGGCTGTGCAATATACAAGCCCAACCAAACCCAAACCGTAGGTGAGGTCAGTCAAGTCCAGGCTAACCAAGAGTCCAACTTGCATCTCTAGTCCAGAAGAATTAGATACTCTTCTAGTCTTTTAGAGGGATAACAGCAGAATTGGACACTCTCCAAGATGCTCAAGTGCTTGCGTTGCAACATCCATTTCCCGGTCAAACTAGCGTCGTCAAATCAATTTGGTCTGGATTGAGTCGGGTTTTGATATGTCGCCCTTGATTTAGTTTTCGCCCAAAGAGACCAGCCCAGGGCACAGTAGCATTTGCCAAGAGCCAGGGTATCTTTTTTTTTTAGAGAAATACTTTCTACATCATAAATGAATGATGTAGCTCCACAGACACCGTCCATAGTAATCAACTCTTATATGGGATCGAAACATAACATTTTAATTTTTTTTTTTTTTTTTACTCCAACTCTACATGAGAGTCAATCACCACGCGAGCGGTGTCTCAAGAGCTACACCATTCACGGTGTAGAAAGTTTTTTTTTTTTTTTTTAACTCCAGATCCATAGAGATTCCAGAGCCAAGGTACATTGGCATTTGCCAAAGGCGTTGCATTTCGCTTTCCTTGTACTCTTTTCGCCCCAAAGGCACAAACTTACAGGCTTACGTTGGGTATGAGCATCTCGATCATGTACCCACAGCACAAGTTGGATATCTTCTCTGATCATGCTCGGGCTACGATGTTAGCCATGATGAAGTTCTTGCACTTGATGTGAATCAAATTGTTCCCATCAAGACCGAAATATTTTCTGTCCTCGAAATATCATCTCAAAGCCTTAAAATTTAGCGTGCAAGAGTGAAAGAGAGGATTAAACCATCACTAGATTGCAGTATGGATATGTGGCATTTGTCAAAAGAAAAATCCTATTGCAAGCACTCAAAATCTCAAGTAAACAAATGCAAAATATTCTTCGTGAGCAATGCAATGGTTGCTTGAATGCGTTGGTTATTCTGTGAAACCATTGAGGTCTCCTTTCTAATACCATGCTTCCAATCCTCTAGAGGGCTTTAGATGTGAGACATCTGAATTATAACCAGTTCAAGGTACCTGCAAATTAGACCAAAATGGAGTGAGCATTGGTATAATTTTAGTTCAGAATTTTTGAAAGAACAACCCAAAGATAAAGAACCAAGTCTGTGGGCTTACCAGGACTGACTGAATCAAAAGTGGTTAGATCTCTAGAACAATATCTGGACGCAAAGGGGAGGGTAAAAAATCTAGTTAATGCCCATTTAAACATATGCTTCAAAAGCAAAGATTTTTTTGTTTTGGTCTCATTGGGAGGACGCATAAACTTACACTCTGAATCGGTCTTGACCCACTTATACCGATCCTCCCCTTTCTCCTCCTCCTTCTCAGCCTGCACATTCTCCACAGGTCTCTCCTCCAAGCGCTTCCTCGTCGACGAAGAAGCAGAGCTTCGAGGGTATATTTTCTTCTGAAGTAATGTTCTCAAAATCTTTGTTCAAAAGAATATATAAATAAAGATAAGAAACCAACTCAGACCATCAACATGAGAACATATTTGTCAAAAGACATCGCATGAAACCATACCTTGTCCATCCTTGGCTCTGGAATGGGATCCCTCAAGCTCGGAGTTGGTGAGAAGCCACTTCGACACACAAATATTTTTTTGAGAAGAAATGTGAGTGTTTTTTTCTTCATTGCTCTGCGGTTATCTAATAACCAATCCTTTGCTTTGTTCAAGATGATCTTGGTATTGGGAGAGAGGTCGCCTTTGTTATTATCCAATTCATCTTGCAACCTGAGGGAAGCAGTCCGATCGACCTCCAAGCTTGAGGGGCAGTTTAGAAATCTATTTAGTGGGAGATTGGCTCCCACTTCTTCTCCATTGGTGCTAGATTTTGACTTGCGAGATAATAGTTTTGTTAGCTCCTTTTGTAACTTCCTCACTTCTTCCACTGTGAAGTCTGGAAAATCTTGAGATGCATCCAGATTTTCTGATGAATCTAGATTTTCTGGAAGCTCGTGTCTCTGTGGATCTTCCTTCAACTCATTGTTGCCCAAGGTTCCAATCGACAGCAATGCTTGAGGCCAATCATCAAATTCTTCTTTGCCAACATCTGGCATTGAAGCATCTAATCAAGAAGAACTGGTGAGTAGAGATGCAAATAATAATAAGGCAATTCTTCCACCCAAAAAAAAAATGTCAATCTAACTTTTGGAGGAAAAATCACCATCGACAAAATCAAAATTTTCTTTTTCCTTCTTAGCAAGATAGATAAACTGACTAAATCTGAGCTAACCAAGAAAAATCCATGGCTTAGCCTAAATTCACTACTAAGAAAATAGATGGCTCTTGGGGAAACAAACTCTTCTTAGCATTACCAACAAAGTTTCATAATATCAAACAAAGATTCCACCCTTCTCACGAATCACGATCACAGTACTGTATGTTATCACGAGAATTCGCTACGGGAAATCAAAACCAGATAACTTGGATCGAAAGAAGGAAAAAGAAATCAACACCCAAATGCAAACAACCAAACGCCAGCAACCGTAGTCATTCAAACCTATCCAACAAAATAAATGTAAAAAAAAATGGTGGATCACTTACGACGAGCCGAACTCGAACCTGCATCGAATCTCTTCTTCTCTTGTTTCCCGCTGAACTTATTTTGCACCCAACTCAAAATCTAGAGAACACACGATGAAAGCCACAGATTCCATTAATAAACCAAGAGTAGTAAGAAAACAAAAGGCAAGCTTCTCTCCTATATCTAACAATGGAGCTTTCTGCAGAAGTTGTTTGTCCTCACCCTCATATCGCCAAGCAACTTGATATGGCTATTTATATTGAGAGGGAGAGTGAGAGAGAGAGAAAGAGGAGGGCTCTCAAGATCCTATGCAAAAAGGGAGAAGGAACTGCAGTAGCAATCAAAATTCAAAGAAAAACGTACGGGGAAACAAAATTCTTTGCCAATGAGTTGCCAAAAAAAAAATGAAAAGTACAGAAAAGAAAATCCTCTGCTAATGGAATCATTAGGATGGACAGAGCCCCTCTAATTCTATCATCCAAGCTCGTCCATGGTTAAGCAGTCGCCACTTTCTTGCCCACACCACAATTAAAGCTCCTGAAGGAACAAGAGATTTGTGAATAAAAGAAAAGGACACAGGTAGCTGTCAAGATCCTTTCGCCAATAGGAGCATCGGGAGGGCTAAGTAGATCCATAAAGTTGGGTGGCCCAGAATCCCATGACCAAGTTCTGGTAGCCTATGGACCCTTCTCGCGCGGCTCAAGTTCCTAAGCACAGACTTTTACCGCTTTGTCCTTTACCGCCCACCTGGCTGACTTGCCAACTCCCCTTCCACACAAAAAATGGGACAAGATGTTTACCGTATAACCCCGCCCATATTTGAGAAAATTATCTATAGATATGTAGACCGATCTAAATTTATTTTTAAATTTTTGAACCTCTTAAGTAAAATAAATTCTTTTTTAAATTATTTTAAAAAATATTTTTATATTTCTATCATTTATTCAAGTCATCTATTATCATTTAAGTCCATCTAAATAATCGGACTATTCTTGGATGGTTATATAATTTTGATGGTTAGTCATGTTCATATTTAAGTTACACAGATGTATATTTAAGTTACACAAATTTATGTTCAAATTTTGTAGGTTATCTAGTTTCAATTATATAAATTTATGTCCATATTATATAGATATGTATCTTGGTTTTACGTTGGTAATTTTTTTTTTCAAAATTATTTAAGAGCAATTCTATTATTTATATGGACTTAAATGACAGTAGGTGGCTTGAGTGGATGGTAGAAATCTAAAAATATTTTCTTAAGTAGTTCAAAGAGATTTTATTTCATTCAAAAGATTTAGAAATTTAAAAATAAGCCCAGTTGAATCTAGGAACCTATAGATAAATATGTTTGATGTAAAAAGAATTAAGAGAACCTAATGATATATTTTTGAAAGCTAATCTAAATGCCACCTCTTCCTTGTCAACATCTCATTGCCGTGATGGCCAATAGAGCATTGGAAGGTGATAATATATAGGCTCAATTTTGTACGGGTCCCCAATGAAATTCTAGGGTGCAGCTTACACCAAGCCCAAGCAAAGCATTACAATGCCTCCTTCGGTTCTGCTACCACTGGTTATCCTGTACCACTTCAGCCATTGCTAGTCTTCAACACTCATCACCATTATTATCCTACTTTCAATTGCACCACCATCCTCAATCATCTTATCCACCCTTCCTCTAATTCTCCCTCCACTTCTACTGCTGATCATGTTAATATATCATTGTGATATGATGCACCTACCATCACTTTCGCCACCGTATACCATGCATGCCGACCCCACGTTTCCTTAAAATTATTTGCATGATAGAAATGCTACGAGCATGCATAGAATTTTCCTCCCTAAGAAAAAGAACATAAGAAGAAGATAAATTGCACTTAATAATATGGTATTTATAGCACCATTATCCACATGTTATGGTTCGTGACGTTACGTACAATTCCAACGATTCTTTTTTCTCGTAACCAGCTTGTAGACCTGCTCGCTGCCCATTTTCTGACTTTTTTCCCTTCATCACTCTCCAAATCTTTCTTGGGACAAGCCTGGGGAGAGCGGGCAAGCTTGCAGCACGTTAATTCTTCATGCACCCTGCCCATGACTCCTCTTCAAGTATTTGATATTTGCATCTACGAGAAGATTTTTTTTTTTTTTTTCTGTTATAGTACATGCACATATTTGGTATGTTCGTGCACATGCATGCATGCATAATATTTTATCAAGAAATTTGATATGCATTGGAACCAACCATGCATAGCCCCCATGTGGTAGCTAGACCGAGCTCTCCACAAAATCTCCAATCAACCGTCAAAGCTCCCTAGAGGCACCTAGAAAGTCCTTTGAATTTCAAATCTTCCCCTTAGCTAGCAACATCTATCTTGGTCATGATCGTCAGTGGTTTCCATGATCACGTTAGGAACAAGTGAGATGCATGCACGGAGCATGGTGTGCAGGCGGAACACCCATATATGATCGATTATTGAAAACGGTCAATCTGCACATCCAAACGCTTCAATGCACGTTTCCTCGGAGACCCTCTAAGCAAGTATTCTCGAGCCCTTTCACATCCTCATGCTGCCATTCTGTTACTCCACAACATCTTCACCATGTTCCCCAAGACTAGTCCATCTAACTTGACCATCATTGGCTAGAGGACTTCTCTACCTTAGCCATTTCACATCGGATTTGGCATTGGAGTGAAGGTCAAAGCATGGTCTCCTCTACCTAGCACCATCTCGATCGGGAGCGACCAACATTAAAGCTACCGCATACGCATTGCCATCTCAGAGGCATGTGACGATCCTTAATGGTCCGAGCAACCGATCATCCGAGCTCTCTAGTAGCAGCACAACATCTTGGTCGAACTGATTCCCGGCGGCAGCATAAATCATTTTGGATTATTGCTTCGTAGTTTCTTGTTCTTGTTGTGCTAGTCAAGCAACACTAGTGCGGCACTTGAAAAATGATCTAATTCTTCATGTTTCATGGTTTCACTATCAGAAGAAATATGTGCAAAGAGACTAAATAAACATATTTGATGTAAAAAGAAAAATTCTGAGGAGGGTAACTTTGATCACTAGGTTGTTTTAATCCATAACAGGCATATATATTCTTCTTAACTGAAGTTCATTAGCCAGAATAGTAATCACATATTCCAATAACTCAAACCAAACTACTTAAAACGTAACACTTCTAAATCCTTCTTCAAAGGCGATTTCAAATTTTGAAGTATATCACCAACATTAGGACCAAGACAATTTTGTTAACTCTTAGATCCTAAACTTATGGTTCTTATTCTAAACCAACAATTTTGCTTTGCCATTCATGTCTCACATCTCACCGGAAGTTCAAAATAAACGTAATACTCGATCGGTTCCATGCATGGTTAATTGCTAGGATATATTCATCTTTTATGTAATTAGCATTTAGTACTGAATCCTCAATAGAAGTAGACAAGTGTGCATTTGCACACTTGTATCTACTTTAGTATGCTCTAGCAAATTCTGGCTCTAAGAGATGAAGGGAGGTCGTTAAAATTTGGAAACAAATAGGGTTCGTCCTATCATAATTAAGGATGTTATAGGTGGAACTAATGTTGATAAGAGCGATTAGGTAGATAGCCGGTTTGATGATTGTTGTGGAATGGGGCTGGTGTGTCCTCAACTTATTTAGGGTCGGCTGCCGACCTACCCCGATGAATTGTCTGAGCAAAATGATGCGATACTTCGTCCATAATTAGCTGTAGGTTGGCTTAAGCTGATCTACAATTCTGGTCAATCCACTGAAGATCATCTCCTGGCAAAATAAGGAAGGCCTTCATACCTCATCCTCGTCGGGTTCAGATCGACCGTCGAGCTACATGAATAGGCTCATAGCTCATCAATGACCGACCTACAACCGTCCCTGCTGAAACTGCGTCCTTTCCGAATCAGAAAATTCGGATAAAGAAAGAATCTTTCGCAATCCCGTCTTCTAAGAAGAAATGAAATCTTTCGAATCAATCTAGGACGACAAACTCGAAAAGTCGTTAGAGTCCGAAATGGGTACGACTCTAACTCCTCTCCTACAAATAAAGGGGCTCCGAGACCCTTCAGGTATGCTATTCAATTCGACGGCTTTCTCTCCTCATTGTTCTCCAATCTCCTAACTTGAGCGTCGAAGGGTCTTCACCGGAGAACACTTCGGTGAGAACTTTATTGCAGATGAACGGACGAAGCTCTAGTGAAAGTTCATCCTCGATCTCATATTCCTCGATGGTCGAGCTCCTCCATCCTCATCGGTCGGCCTCAAGCCGAGAGATTCAGGAGCAACAGTTGGTGCTAGAGGAAGGGCCCCCGGTTGATTCCAAGGTTTAATTTTGAGGGAAAAAAGTACGATACCGGATATCATGAGAATTCGAAGGAGAACATCAGATGCATCCCAGCATTTTAGTGGTCAGAGGACCTATAATGCTTAATAGATTAACGTATCTCCACCACCAATCCAGAAAAATCCACCAATGGCACCGATGGTCTCGCAAGAACAGTATGACATCCTGCTTCATCAGGTGCAAGCACTATCAGCCACCATAAGAGAAATATAATAGGCCGACAAGCACCGTCCAATCGAAGAAAATTCAGTTTTGATCTGGATAAGCTCAGAGGCTAGTCGTCATAGGCAACCTACTATTTTTTTCGTCGAAGATTTGAATGCTCGTCAACACCAATTTTTAGAAGAAGCTCCACCCCAGGCCATGAGACTCGTCAGCACCAAGCCACTCGTGAGGATGACATGCAGAAAAAGCTTAAAGAGATGCAATGACAACTGGATGCGTTGCAAGAGCCGAGGCAACAAGAGGAGGATTTGGAGTTTAATGTCGATCCTCCATTCACTCAGAAGATTATGGACGAACTCTTGCCACATTAGTTCAAGATCCCTCAGATGAAGCTTTACGATGGAATGGACGATCTCATAGATCATCTGGACAGTTTTCAAACTCTTATGCATCTGTAAGGGGCTACCGATGCGATACTATGTCGAGCTTTTCCTTCAATTTTGAGAAAGATGGCTCGACATTTATATTCGAACCTAAAATTTGGCTTCATAGATTTCTTCTACCAGTTGAGCCATCTGTTCATTACCCACTTTGTAAGCAGTCATCGGCAATATCATAATTTTGACTTCCTCATGAGCATCAAGCAGTGGAAGAAGGAGCTCTTTCGAGAGTATATCAATCGCTTCAATGAAGCCACCTTGGAGGTCCAAAATTTAGATCCGTCCGTGGTCATGACGGCATTCAAGGCCAGCCTCCTCCAAAGTGATCTTTTGTTCTCCCTTAACTTGGACTATCCGAAGGATTTCGCTGAGATGCTAAAACAAGCAGAGAAGTATGCCCAGATCGAAGAGGCTTGAGACCAGCAGAAAAGTAGCCAAGATGGTAGATCGAGTCCATCCCAAAAATAGAAGAAAAAAGATCATAAACGGATGCAGCACCGTCGGGAGGACCCACGATTTCATCAATCGCGCACCCCATCTTGGGGTAGCCGACCAACATCTCCAAAGCCACGAGGTCGATCTAGAACTCTACCTCAGAGGGTTAATTACCACACCCCTTTCAACACACCTTGGGCTTAGATTCTGATGGAGATCGAGTGATGAAAAGATATACCTCGATCCAGAAAAATGATAATCCCTGCTCGAGTAAAAACCCCGAGGAAGTATTGCCGATATCATCATGACCATGGGCATGGTATCGAGGAGTACTGACAGCTCAAAGAGAAAATAAAGGTACTAATCAGGTAAGAATGACTTCAGCACTATGTGGATGAATGGCGAATCCCAGTGAATTCGGATCGTGATCAACCTCGGTAGGATGAACCGCATGGAGAGCAACCAACTATGGGAGAGATCAAAGTAATTACAGGAGGAAACCTCGATGGAAATACTTCAGATCGGGATCGATCAGGAGAAGGACCGAGGAAGAGGAAAGCAAATGATGAAATTACTTTCACCGATCGAGATCTGAAAGAAATAAGTCAGCCCCATGACGATCCTATAGTCATTTCTCTGAATATTTCTAATTATGATGTATATCAAATTCTTGTTGATAATGGAAGCTTGGTAGATATTCTATTTTATGATGCCTTTGTTCGGATGAACTTAAATTCTGAACTACTGACGAAGAGGAATATACCTCTAGTCAGATTTTCTAGCGCTACAGTTCTAATGGAAGAAACTATCTCACTAACGACAAAAGCTAGACGAACTCCGAAGCAGGCGGTTGTCGACATAACTTATTTCATCATGAATAGCCCCTCCGTCTACAATGTCATCTTAGGTCGGCCAGGCCTAAATATCCTCCAGGCCATAGTATCGACCTATCATCTGAAGGTCAAATTCATGACTCCACATAAAATCGACGAGCTCAGAAAAAATCGGTCGGTTGCAAGGGAATGTTACATGGCTACTTTGCGTGGAGTGGAGGCTGAAAAGTAACCTATAAATGAGTTAGACGTTCAGGATGAACAAACTAAACAAAAAGGCTTCCGACAGAAGAACTGATCTCTATACCGATCAAGGATGATCCAAACAAGGTTGTAAAGGTCGGCTTAAGCTTATGTGAAGAAGATCGACAGTACCTCATCACATTTCTATGAGATAATATTGACGTGTTTGCTTGATCAGCTTCGGATATGCTCGATATCGATCCATAAGTCATGGTACACTGACTCAATATAGATCTGAATCATCGTTCGATCAGACAGAAAAATGGAGCTTTACCCCTGAACGCTAGAGGACGATACGAGAAGAAGTTGATAAGCTCTTGAAGGCGGGCTTCATTTGAGAAGTTTATTATCTAGAGTGGTTGGCTAACGTCGTCCTTGTCAAAAATGCCAGTGGAAAATGGCGCACGTGCATTGATTATGTGGATCTCAATGGAGCATACCCAAAGGATAGCTATCCTCTGCCGTGCATAGATCAACTGATGGATGCAACCTCAGGACATCAACTCCTATCATTCATGGATGCTTTCTCAGAATACAACTAGATCTGAATGGCATCCGAGGATAAAGAAAAAACTTCTTTCATAACTGACCAAGGCCTTTTTTGCTACAGGATCATACCATTTGGCTTGAAGAATGCTGGAGCGACCTATCAAAGACTTATGAACATGCTTTTTATAGAGCAAATTGGGAGAAATATGGAAGTGTACGTAGATGACATGCTCGTCAAAAGTAGGACTGTCGAATATCATATTACCGACCTAGAAAAAGTCTTCTCTATACTACGGCATTTTCGGATGAAGCTCAACCCAGAAAAATACACCTTCGATGTCACTTCTAGAAAATTTCTTGGGTTCATGGTGTCACAATATGGGATCAAGGCTAATCCGGAGAAGATTCAAGTTCTTTAAGAGATGAAGCCTCCGAAGATGATCAAAGAAGTGCAGCGACTCACAGAAAGGATCGCAGCCTTAAATAGATTCCTATCAAGATCGACAAAAAAGAATCTTTCATTTTTTAAAGTCCTTAAGCAATCAAAGAACTTTCAATGGACAGATGAATGCCAAACAGCCTTTGATGAGCTAAAAAAATACCTCGATTCTCCCCCTCTATTAAGCAAACTAGAGCCCAAGGAGGTATTGTATTTGTATCTAGCTATTTTTTTTTCAGCAATTAACTCTATTTTGGTCTGATAGGAGACCAAGGTATAGAAGCCGATCTATTACGTGAGCCGGATACTTCATGATGCTGAGATCAGATATACGAGACTGAAAAAAATCGTCTATACTCTCTTAATATCTATGAAAAAATTACGTCCATATTTTCAAGTACACACCATCGCAGTCCTTACAGACCAACTCATTAGATCAGTATTGTACCGATCAGATATCTCGGGGCGGCTAGCTAAATGGGCTATCGAGCTAATTCGATATCAAATATTTACCGAGACCGTCCATTAAAGCTCAGGCATTGGCGGACTTCATCCTGAAATGTACAATTCTAGATGAGGAATCTAGTCACGCTGAAGCCCCTTCAATTGATGAATATTGGATCCTACATGTTGATGGATCTTCGAATGCCATGGGCTCTGAAGCTGGATTGATCTTAACCAGCTTGAAAGGAGTGGTAGCAGAATATACCCTATGCTTCGACTTTCTGACTTTCAATAATGAAGCCGAGTATGAGGCATTGGTAGCAGGACTTAGAATAGCAAAAGAAATGGAAGTTCGACATCTCAGAGTCCATAGTGATTCGCAGTTGGTGATTGATCAGGTTCAGAGAGAATATGAAGCTCAGGAGCTAAATATGGTTAAGTATCTATAGAAGGTCAGAGACTTGGCTTCTAGCTTTTTAGCAATGGATGTTCAATAGATACCAAAGGTGGAGAATGTACGAGCTGATCTTCTTTCTAAACTAGCAACTTATGGGGCGGCTAACCTAAAAGGAAGCTCATATATGGAAGTCCTGAAGAAGCCGAGTATTGAGGAGGTCCCAATAATGCAAATTGATCCAGAATCGAGCTGGATAGATCATATTCTTCATTATTTGCGAGATGGAATTTTGCCTACAGATCGAGATTAGGCAAAAAGATTGAGACGCCTTGCTCCATAATACGTCGTCTATGAAGAAAAGCTGTATAAGAGGTCTTTCACCCTACCTCTGCTCAAATACCTCCATCCTTCGGAAGCCAACTATGTCCTGTGGAAAGTTCACGAAAGAATCTATGGTAATTACCTGGGGACAAGGCTTTGTCCCATAAAATATTATGGCAGAGATATTTTTGACCAACCATGCAAAGAGATGCGATCGATCTGGTGAGCAAGTATGACCAATGCCAAAGGACCTCAAACATTCAGTGCCGACCATCAACCCCATTGGCCCCGTTCACAATCCTTTGGCCCTTTGCTCAATGAGAAATGGATATCTTTGAATCATTTTCTATCGCCATGGCATAGAAGAAGTTTCTGATTATCGCGATTGACTACTTTACTAAATGGATGAAAGCAGAGGTAGTAGCTATGATTACCAAAGTCATAGTTCAAAATTTTATTTAGAAGTCTATCATATATCGATTTGGTTTACCCCACGCCATCATAACCGATAATGGACGATAATTCAATAATCCAAGATTTACAAGGTTCTATAATGACTACAGGATTTTTCACATATTGATGTCAGTAGGTCAACCACAGACTAATGGTGAGGCCGAGGTGACAAATAGGACATTATTACAGGGATTGAAAGCTTGCATAAGCCAGGCAAAAGGATCGTGGGTCGAAGAGTTGTACAACATCCTTTGGGCGTATCGCACGATGCAACATGTCCCAACTGGAGAGATACCTTTCATATTGGCCTTCGGTACGGAAGCTGTGATACCCGTAGAGATGAGGTTGTCCATGCTTCGAGTAGAAGAGTTCGATGAAAAGAGCAATTTCTTCGAAATGAGAGCGAATCTGAATCTAATGAAAGAAATCCAAGAACGAGCTCGAGTTCGAATGGCCAATTATCAATAGAAAGTTGTCCGGTACTATAATTCTCGAGTAAAAAAGTAAATCTTTTTTGGTAAGATAATTAGTTCTTCATCGAGCTGAGATTTCTTGTCCATCTGAATGATCAAAATTATCGCCGAACTGGGAAGGTCCTTATCACGTGGCTGAAGTAGTCCGGTCTGAAACTTACCGTCACTATTGATTGGATGGAACTCCGATCCCAAGGACCTAGAATACTGACAATCTTCGAAGATATTATCTTTAGAAAATAATTTTTATCTTAAATTTTTATTCAATAATGAATAATAACTTCTCATAGATTTTATTTTCACCAAGGTGCGCTCCTCGATCATGGTCGAGGAGTAGAATGCGTCTCCAATGGATTTCGCCAACGTGCCATGGACGAGGAGCACGTGTTGGCATCTTCATCAGATTTTGCCAACATGCGCTCCTGGTCCACAGTTGAGGAGCGAAATGCATCTCCATCGAATTTCACCAACGTACGCTCCTCGGCCCACGATCGAGGAGCGGAATACGTCTCCAATGAATCTTGCCAACGTGCGCTCCTCAACCACGATCGAGGAGCAGAATGCATCTCCATCGAATTTCGTCAATGCACGCTCCTCATCCACGATCGAGGAGCGAAACATGTCTCCATCGAAATTCATCAATGCACACTCCTCGATCATGATCGAGAAGCAGAATGCATCTCCAACGGATCTCGCCAACACGCGCTCCTCAGCCACGACTGAGAAGCGGAATGCATCTCCATCAAATTTTACCAATGCATGCACCTCGATCACGGTCGAGAAGCGGAATGCATCTCCATCGAACTTTGTCAACGCACACACCTCAGCCCCGATTGAGGAGCGAAAAGCATCTCCATCAAATTTTGCCAATGCGTGCTTCTCGACCACGATTGAGGAGCGGAATGCATCTCCATTAAATTTTACCAACGTGCGCTCTTCGACCACAATCGAGAAGCGGTACGCATCTCCAATACAAATTGCCAACATGCAGTCCTCGATCATGGTCGAGGACTAGGACGTGTCCCATGAAATTCATGAAAGCACAATCCTCGACTGTGACCAAGGATCGTAATGCACCAACATGAATCGTTCACCACTTCTCAGTCACACCGCCTAAGATCTATGCTAATCTACGTCTCGAAAAAGAAAAATCTGACAAAGAACATACGAACTCAATAACTTAGCAAAACAAGACTTTGTATTAAAGTTAAGTATTTATAAGTGATGGTCAATCCATACAAAGATACCTCGGCAAAAATTGAAGGCAAACAAAAAAGGCTGACCTAGAAAAGATCGAACATGCTCGATTAAAGTGGTACATTAAGCTCCATCCAAAGCTCTAGATTCATCGACCTCCGCTTGGTCTGGTAGGGTGATGATGGCTGAGGGTGGTACCGATGCTGCATCCTCAGCAGCCAGGTCATCACGCGTGGGGCTGAAGACATCTTCCATTTGAATTTTTTGACCCTTAACTTTCTTGGCCTCCTTGTCGTCTGACTCCAAGAGGTCTAAGTTCAGATCGGAGAAGATCCTCTGAACCTTCTCTTTCAGGTCTATACCCCCTTGCAGGTAGAAGAATGATGCAAAATCTGCCTTGATGTTGCGGAATTCTTCCAAAGCATGGAAGACCTCGATTGCTTCTACCCTGGCGGCCTCCACCCATACCTTTTTTATCTTCTTTTTCTCCAACACTCGAGCTTCAGCCTTAGCCAACTTGGATTCTAGTTGCTTCACCCTCTCCCCGAGGGACCTGGGCTCGTTCTCGGCCTTCAATCGAGATAACTGAGCATCGTCTGCCCTTCGATTTGCTTGAGCGGCTTTCTCCTCATCTTCCTTAGAGAGGCACCAAACCTATCTAATTATTTCGATAAAATGGTCCACATGATGGACGAGCTAAAAGAAAAAAATTCGGGGGTGGGGAGAAGAAGAAGAGAAAAGAAAAGAAAGCTGAGCCGAGGAATGAACGAAAGAACTAAAATGAAAGTCCATAAAAAAGCCGATACTTATCCGAAGAAGAGAATTGTAGAAGTCCTGGATGCATAAGGCACCCTCGGCCTCCTCGAAGGACTGGACGTCGGTCGGTAAGATGACCGACTTTAGCAAGGAACGAGCGACACGGTAGTCGCCGATATCCTTTCTTTTATCCTCGATATCCGAGGAAACTTCCATCAGAGAAACACTCTCCAAAATGTCGGGTCCACAGCTGGACATCCGAATGGAGATCTTTGGCCCACCCGAGCTTTTTTTGGAGGAAGATGCAGAAAGTCGAGGAACGAACTCTACTAGAGCAGCAGACCGAACCAGCATCACAGCCCTCACCGACGTCAACTTTTTCTTCCTCGAGGCATTGGCCACTCTCGAGGAACCTCCCACCATGGGCTGCACCAGGACAGCCTCGGTCCGAGCACGTTTGGGGGCTGCGGCCATGCTTGTCCTTCTCTTCTTCACCATCCGACAAAGAGTTTCAAGGTCAAACAGATTCATCGCTAGACAAAAAATACAAGACTCGGTCAATGATAATGATGAGGATAGAAAAGATGATCCAAACGAAATTGCATGAGAACACTTACTCCTCGAATCAGTTGAAATCAGTCCGACCTTAAATAAGTTCTCCTCGATAAGAAACCTGGACAGCGGGAGAGGAGCAAGACTAAAAATTTGACTCAAGGCCTCCTCCTCGATGTCGGACAGCATTAAAGGTCTGACAGTCGACCTATGAGGTCACCCCCATGATGTCCTGAAACCCCATGGTTGCTCAGCCATAACAAAAAAGAAGCACTCCTTCCAGTTATGTACCGAGGAAGGAGCGCCTCGAAAAAGACGGCATCCCCTCCGAGGAGAAGCGTACCACCATCCGACCTCTGTCGGATGCTCCTTTAAAGTGAAGCAAGCTCGGAGAAGATGGGAGGTAGGCTCGATCCCGAGAAGAAGGCAGTGGGTAAAGAAGTCTAAAATTGATCGCCAAGAGTTCGACGCCAAATAATAAAAGCTAATTCTATACAGGTTTAGAAGCTCGATAATTAAAAAATGAAAAGATAATCTGAGGCCGGCCTTCAGTGATTCCTCATAAACACTGATCCGTCTAGGCTGAGGAAGAGCTATACGCTCTCTGAGACTGGCGACCTCTAACTTAAAATCGTCGGCGACATGGTATTTCATCCTAATGACTTTCAGATCCTCCAAGGTAAGGATGAAATCTATTCTGAAAGGTTCATAGTTCAGAACTTCACGTTCTTCAGATTGGCTTGGAGAACATATTACCTCGGAGCCGTGATCCTCGCCAGAATGGCTATCCGAGCCTCAAGAAGGTCAGGACAGACTAGATTGACTCATGAGTGCTGAGGAGACTGACCTAAAGGGCGAGGAGAACGAGCAATGAGGAGAGTTAGGGTGGGGTCGATGGTGGCTCGACTAAGTTCGAGCTGTTTCTCTCACAGCAAAAGTCCGGTGTTATCCTTTTAAGTAGAGCAGTAGCAGTTAAAAAGAAGTAACATCTGACCTTATTTATAAGAGACATGGACAACTCGATCTACTTTCATTCATCTATCCTTCTAGATCTTCGTCAGGTGTTAAATTATCAATTACTGGGTGGGCAAGACCGAATCAAAGCATGGACGGTTTAGTTTTGTGGTCGGTAGACTTCTCCTAATTTTTATTATGCTATACGATCTCCAACGCTAGCCGCGGGACTCGATTTGAAGATCGGCCTCGACTTCGATAGGATACTTACATCGGCCACCTCCATAGGTAGATCGACATCATATGTGAGGACAAACTATTATGGAATGGGTTGGTGTGGCCCTTGGCCGGTGTTTAGGAATCAATCGTCGACCTACCCTGATTGGAGTCATCTGAGCGAAAATGATCGACACTTCCGCTCAGCGTTCGCTTGTAAGATCGGCTTAAGCCGACCTACAATTCGGCTGAACCCACTGAAGATCACCTTTGGGCAAACAAAGAAGGGCCTTCATTACCATCATCCTCATCGAATTCAGATCGGCCGGTCGAGCTACATGAACAGGTCATGCATTATCGTTGTCGATTATGACCGACCATTTGACAACAGTCCCTACTGAAACTGTGCATATTCTCCGAATTGAAACTGCGGATATAAAACAAAGATCCTCTTGGATAATACTACGTATATCTCTCGAAACGAGACAAAGATAATCTTTCGAATCAATCCAGACGACAAACTCGAAAAGTCATTAAAGGAGTCCAACATGGGTAGACTCCATAAACTTCTCTGCTATTAATAAAGGGACCTTCAGGATCCTCCAGGGGGTATACCAGTCATTCAATGCTTTCTCTCTCTCTTGTTTCTTTCAATCTTCTAACTTAAGCGTCGAAGGAATCTTCAGCCGGAAGAACACTCCGGTGGGGACTTTATTGCAGGTGAATGGCGAAGCTCCAGCGAAAGTTCGATCTTTCGACCTCATAGTTTCTCAGGATGGCCGAGCTTCCTCCATCCTGCATCGCCGATCTAAGCTTGGAAGATCCCAGGAGCAACTAGCTGATGATGATAAGGGTAATCCAGAATGGCATAAGATGCGTTGATACCTTAACTCTTATCCCATGGTAGGCATATGGTACCAGTTACTCGTAGGTTTTTTAGGCAGTGATAGCTAATCACTCCAAGCAATACTTTGTTGTTGATGTTTCGTCTTAATGGTCAAAAGTTAAGGGTTTGCCATATTGCTAAGGCTTCTTAAGTTGACCCTCCAATCGATAACGCAAAAACTCTTGCACGAGGGTGTTAGTTTAGAATCCTAATCCAAAAGGTGCTGGCTTCCTTTGCCAAGTCAACCTTGAATTGCGTCAACATCGTCTGAGCAATTAATTTTTGCGGCCCCAAGTGGATGGTGGTTTGTTATTCTATCTGTTGGTCTTCGATGGTATAGTTATTGCTTGGCAAAGGAATGTTTGGTACTCTGGACTGCCATGTATGCTAATAGACAAATATTGCTTTGATGTTATTTTCCTTGCCAAATGAACCACTCTGGATCATGGGGATCCGTATATGCTAGCATGTCCTATTTTTGGGTGATGTCGTTAGTTTGTGGTTCTCAAGTTCACAATTGTATTAGTGTAAACATAATTTACTTCTTATGTAGGATTTGTAATGGTATTCCCTTAATTTTTGAAAGATAAGAAATAGGAGGTAAACACTTTTCATGTTAATGGGATATTCAAGACAGTTTGATCTTTTATTTGCAGTGACCGGGGACCTTATTGATCTTGGATTTCAAGGTCCTCAGTAATTTACTTGGTATGGATTTAATAGGTTTAGGGTTTCTAAAAATCGAGTTTGTGAAAGAAATTGATCGACTTTTATTAGTGGGGATTGGCTAGAGGTCTACCTTAACTCTAGTGTCTCTCATCTACTAGATTTTGCTTCCTAACCATTATCCTTTTCTGCTTTCATATTTCCAATAGAAATTCATAGGGGCCCAACTCCTTCTCAATTTGAACAATTCTAGTTTATCTATGATACTTTAAAGGAAATGTTATTAGGTTTATTTCCTCTTCATAATGTCATGCGTGTATTAATTCGTTTGGAAATAGAGAATTGGTAATATTGTTTACTAGGGGGAGGGCAATTATTGATCAAATCTATCCTTAAAAGTTCAGTGAGGCACAAAGTTTGAAAGAAAATCCTGATTTTGGATTCCAGGTTCGTTCCAGATCTGATCAGATCAAGAGATATATTCAAAAAAATTTTTCTTATTAATCAGATCTTGATGTATTCCAGATCTGATTCTTATATATTTTAATAAATAAAATAAATAAGAATAAATTAATAAATTTAATTTACCTAAATTTGGATAATCCTATTATCCTGTTATGAATCCCTGTTTGC